>JAQZBX010053770.1:0-18796 GCA_029593785.1 Cabassous unicinctus | reverse complement strand
AAACAAAACTGTTTGTCTTTCTGACTGGTCTCATCTTTCTCTTTTGCATATACAGAGGTAATGAGTGGGGCAGAGGACAGATAGGTTCAACAAGACTGTATGTATTCCAGAGCCATAAAAGACAAACTCTGTCTTGGGGCATCTATCAAAAACTTAGTTGTGAGTATACTAAAAGCCATTGAATATATACTTTGGATAAATCATCTGGTATGTGAATATATCTCAGTAAAATTGCTTAACAAATAAATAATTGTGCAAGAATAGCCAGAAATAGCAGCTATGTAAAACAAGGAAAACAGAGATTGAGAGATGAGGAATTTTCTTGTTTGTTTGTCTGGTTTATTATTATTATTATTACTGAAATAATGAAAATGCTTTAATGATGATTGAAGTGATGAACACACAACTATGTGATTATACCAAATACCACTGATTGTACACTTTGAATAAACTGTATGCTTTATTAACATGTATCAATAAAATTGTTTAAAAAAATACTTAGGAGAACTTTCCTCAGGCTTGTCTTGTTTTTTTTCATGTGATTTTAGTTCTGAAATCTGTCTCTTCTCAAAACCTTTATCCATCAGAGAATGAAGATTTCTTGTGTTTGGAAGTGTTGATACAAGACACAAAAGGACCATGACCAAGTGTTACTATATCCTCATGAGTTTGTCTCTTACATGCATTTACACTATAATTTTCATTTAAGAGCTATCTTTCTAAATGTCATAATATCAACAAGGATAATATAGGCCATTTTGGGGAAATCTTTGTTTCTAATTCTAAACTTTTTATTTTGAAATACTTTCAAAATTACAGGACAGTTACAAAAATAATATAACTCCACAGAGAGCTTTCAATATAGTGTTATGCCCCCAGAAACCCGTGTCCACCAATATTAACATTTTACCACAATTCCTGTATCATTCTATCTATATATCCATTAATCTTTCAATCCATTTATCTATCCATCTGTCTGTCTGTCTACTTATCAGTCCATTTTCTGAACACTTGAGTGTAGGTTGTATGCAGAATGCTCCTTGAACACATAATTACCACCATGCACATTTCCTAAGAACAAGGATATTCACTTACATAGCTTTCTTAAGTGTAGTCATCAATTTCATGCTATAACATTACCTGATAACAATATGGATTCCAATTATTTCATATGCCCCAGTAATCTCCTTTTGAGAATTCTCTCCTCCATTCTTAGATTCCATCCAGGGTCATGTATAGCTTTTCATTGTTATTGTCACTTTAGTTGCTCTTTCTTATTTTCTTTATTTTATTGTGTGAACATATATATGCCTTAAATTTCCCCATCTCAATAATTCTGAAGCATACCATTTTGTGGGATTAATCACATTCACTATGTAGCAAGAGTCTCATCATTTTCCATTAATAAAACTTCCCAAGGGAGCAGATGTGGCTCAAATGGTTGGGCATCCATATACCATCTGTAGGGACCTGGGTTTGATCCCCGGGACTTCCCAGTAAAATAAACAAAAATATAGAAGGCATGTGGATGTGCTGTCAGGCCCCACATGTGGGTGTTTCAGGCCCTGTCGAGTCACGCAGCAAGATGATGACATAACAGGAGAGTGACACAAGGGAGAACCAAGACGAGATGCGCTGAAACACCAGGAAATAAGGTGGCGCAGGTGGCAGAACGCCTCACTCCCACACTGGAGGTTCCCAGGATTGAATCCTGGTGAAGACAGGAGGAGAAGGATGAGAAGAAAGGGCAGGAAACAGATTCAAAAAATTGCCCAATGAATGGACACAAAACCAGCAAAAACGGGGGGGAAGGTTAAAAATGCATAAAAGTAAATAAATAAATAAATCTTTTTAAAAAAAAAAAAGTTTCCCAAGTCCCCAAATAGAAACACTATACCTCTTATGCATTAACCACCACTCCCTCAGTCTCTCTGTCCCCTGCCCCTGGAAACCTGGACTCTAATTTCTATCTCTATGAGGATGCATATTCTCTGATAATTTCTTTGTAGTTACCATGGCGACCGAGATACCACAGGGCAGATGAAAGGGATTATCCTGTTCGCAGCTGCAAACACTCCCTGTTTTTGGGGATGGGACCTATCCATCATTATTGTTTTGTTGGTTGTCCAAGGAAAGCCCAAAGAACTGAAGAGTAGGATTTGTCCCATACTCTGCTGGGATTCAGGGCATCTGAGCACTCCAAAGATCTGTGAAATATACTTAACTAGCACACTGAAATTTATAGGATAAATAAAAGGCATAGATGAATCACGACTAGGGGAATTATAAATGAGTATAACTATTTTATATTTGGAAAATAGATTGACATATATTCCCAGTAGGGCTCACTGAAATTGTTGATTTCTTGAGGCTGTGTGCCTTGCCTCGTAGTCCAGCTGTCCCAAGAGCTCTTAGGAGCACTCTTGTTTGGGGCTTTGTATACTGTGCAGTTAGTGAAATTTTTCTGAGACCTGCATAAGTGTAACCTCCAAAATGACCTCTTGACTCACTCTGAAGTCTCTTAGCCATAAAACTCTTTTTCATGTAATGTTTCCCCCTTTTGGTCAAAGTTTTTTTTTTCCCAAATGCATCACTGATTAATCCTTGGTAATAATCCCTTGGTGTCATGGAGGCTCGTCATGTCCCACATTGGGGAGAAGGTTTATTTTCAGAGTTTGGCTTTGAGAGAGGCCACATTTGAATAACAAGGAGGTTGTCAGGAGGTAACTCTTAGGCATTAATTATATTTAGGCAAAGTTTCATTTTAACAGGAATAAAGTTCATACATAAAAACATTAAGACCCAGGACTCAGCATATAGGCCCGTTTTCTTTTCTTAGGCATGGCTTATATATTCCAGAGATTTTTGCCACTTTGTTTGAGAAATTAGCAGGGCTTCCCCAGGTTGGAAGCTTAATATTTTGCTCATCGCTCTGTGGGTCTCTATTGAAAAACACAGTTTTGCCAGATGGAGAATTTTTGTTTGATAATTTTTTGTTCTCAGCATGTTTAATATGTCACTGTCTTCTTGATTCCATGGCTTATGTGACATGTTATTTCTTTCTAGTGGCTTTCAGAATTCTCTCTTTATCTCTGGCATTTGACAGTTTGATTATAATATCATTGGTCTATATGGGTTTATCCTGTTTGGAGTTAGTTGAGCATCTTGGATATGCATATTCATGTCTTTCATTAAATTTCAGAAGTTTTCAGTCATTATTTCTTTAAATATTCTCTCTTCCCCTTTCTCTCTTTCACCTTCAGCTGGAACTCTCACAATGCAGATGTTAGAACACTTGATGGTATCCCGTTCTTCAACCTCTTTTCATTTATCTTCATTCTATCTTCCTTCTTCTTCTCAGACTGGATGATTTCAGTGGTCTTAACTTCAATTCACCAATTTTTTCTTCTGCTAACCGCAATCTGCTGTTGAACTCCTCTAGGCAATTTTAAATTTCTGTTTACTATGGTCTTGACCTTTGTTTGGTTCCTTTTCATAATTTCCATCTCACTTGATATATTCCTTGTGTTCATCTATCATCTTACTGATTTCCTTTAGTTCTTTCACCATATTTGCCTTTAGCTCTTTGAACATATTTAGGACTATTTTTTTAAAATCTTGGTCTAATATATCCTAGGTTTGGTCCTCCTCCTTGATGTTTTCCAGTGCTTTATTTTCTCTTTTGCCTGGGCCATGATTTCTTCTTTCTTTGCATGTTTTTGTTTTTTTTTTTAATCTTTTGTTGAAACCTGGACATTTTAAGTTTTTAATGTGTTATAATTGGAATTGAGATTTTAAGGCTTCTGTTCCTTAAGCTTGTATCCAGCTAATGTGATGTCAGAGATTTCTTTGATTTCCAGGAGCTAACAATAAATAAAAATAGGAAAAAAACACACCTTTCCCAGCTTTGGGAGATAGAACTGTACAAGCGTTCTCCTTCAGGGCTTATCCATACAATAAGTTTAGAGAATAGCTCCAGGCCAAAGTGTATGGGGCACCCTAAAATTTACTGCCCATCTGTCTTGTCTTGGGCATGGGCCTGTGGTATTGGGAATTCCCCTATTTACAGGGTATGTAAGTCCTCTCTTCCCTAGAAAATAGTTTATTCATGGTCCAGGGCACTGAGCTTTATATCCTACAGACAATTCCTTGCCCCAGCCATCTATTTTACTGCTCTCCCATAGCATTCAGTAGGAGAGCTTAGTCAGCTGCCTTCTACACAAACGACAAGTTCTGGAACACTGAGTCCCTGAGGCCACCACCAGACAGACTGGACCAGGAATACATGCTCCCAGTATGAACATGAGGATTACTCTGCTTCCTTCAGAACTCTGACCAGGTATCAAGCTGGCAATAATGGCCAGCTCTGCACCAAGCCAGTGAGGAATGGGAGAAAAGCTAGCCAGAGTGCCACAAGATCTCACAGCTTTTAAGTAGCCTTTTACTTGGTTTGGCATTCATCCTGTTACTGGTCCTTTAATGCTCTTCTGGAGCTTTGAGAAAGATGTTTCTGCTAGTTCCTGCTGGTTGTTGAAAGCCTCTGTGAGGGTTATGGAGCACTGTAGCATCTGATCCAATCGTCTTGATTTAGGGAATTTTTAGTATCATCAAAATTCTATATATGAGAAATACCTTAGAACAAAAAGGGAGTAAAATCACAAATACTCAATTGTCTAGATTTTTTTCTTAGATTGAGGAAGTCTCTGGGAGAAACTCAGATTCCAAAATTACCTTCTTAAATGATTTCTTGGCTAAGATGAAAAACTTAAACCTCTCTCTTTCAGCTCCTCCTAGATTCCACAACTTGAATCCAACTAACTGCCTTTATTACACTATCCTTATCTCTTAAAATGCTCCTTTAATACCTTTTGCTCTTATCTTTTCTGACTCACTGCTTTTTATCTCCAGTTAGAATAAAACCCACAAAGCTCAATTACTTCTTAACATTAAAGCTCCCAGAGAAAAGAGCGAGTCTCTTGTGGTTAATTTTAAGCCCTGGTCTCAGTCTGAGCAGAAAGTGAAATCAAATATTTTCCAAACCTAAGACAGAGCAGATGGAAATTAGAGAAAAACTAAAATATTTCTAGGAATATATAATGAGTGCTTCTAGATCTATATCAAATTGGTTCTTAGGTTAGTAGATATCTTAGGGGAAATAAAAAAGAACGGCAACAATTGAGAGGAAAGACTTTGGTGGAGATATAATAGTCCTCAAATTGCATAGAAAAAACAAAGAGGTTTAGAAAATCTGTATATATGCGGGACAAGATCTTTTGGAGGTTATCCACCAAATCATTTATCTGAACACAGATGATGTTCTACTCTAGTCCAGAGAGTATACAATGGATGAGTCCATTGTAGACTTTAGGGATAGACTCTTCCACACTCTTACACAATATTCAGAAGTAGATCCTTAAGTAGAAGTTACCCCAGCACTCCATGCCTTGTGTGTGTGTGTGTGTATGTGCATATTGATTGATTCATTATTTTCTTATCTGCATTATGCCTAATAAGAATGTAATTTTATAATGATTTAGAACCAGATTCCATTCATTCTGTTCTTTGACAGTGAAGTAGATAGATAGATATATAATAGATGATAGTTATGGAGATGAAAGATTTAGTAGAAAACTGTAACTGTCTACTTTAATGAGTGTCCATTTTAATGTCAAAAATGTTGACCCACCACCAAATATCTTGTATTCTATCATTAAATCTTTCTGTCTATTAATGAGTTAATGCCTTTTTTCAGATATTTCCTGACATTACCAGTGAAATAAATTAAATTCACAAGCATGTAATCCAGGTACATGTATTAGCACTTTCTTTTCTTTTCCTAAATTCGTCACTTCTAATTATTGCCCCATTATAGCACTAATTGGTATTTTTGGTGACTTGCCTTAACAACATCATTTATAACTTTGTAGTCTTTTATAATAGCTCTCTTTTAAAATTCTTTTTTTTTTAATCCTAATGTTATAAGAATATTGGAAATTTCAATTATTTGGCAGCATACGAACAAAAATGAAGATATGGACTAATATGTGTACTAAACTGTGGAATTATACTAATCAAAATTTATTCCATGTTAATATCTAGGATCATTTGGTTTATATATTTTGCTCCAAAAAAATTGCTATCTATCCTTTTTCCCATAACTTCAGTAATTCTAAAACTGTGCAAAGAGTAAGTATGGTTTCTTCAGAGGGGCAAAAATGTCACTACTTTAGTAATAAAAAACAAATTGATTAAATATTATGGTAGCATATATTTATTGACTTTTCTGTTTTACACACTAAGATAAGCTTTATTTTTTTTTTATTTTTTAAAGAGAAGTTGTGGTATTACAGACCAGTCATGGATAAAATACAGGATTCCCATATACCACCTCTGACAGTTTGAAGCTTTTTTGTAGATCCCAGAAATCTAATGTTCTTGGACTGGATTCAGTTGGGGGGCATTTAATTGGATTGCTTCAGTGTGGTGTGACCCAGGGTGGGTCTTGATCTTCTCGCTGGAGTTCTTTATAAATGGAGGACTGAAACAGAGACACAGAGGAAAAGACAGCAGAAACAGACCCTGAGGGGCTAAGAGAGAGTTCCTGGAGACCAGAGGCTGCAATCAGTAGAGTCCAGAGGCTCGGAAAGAGTCACCCAAGCAGCTCAAAGAGAGGAAAGGGGCATGACGAGTCATATGTCTGATTGCCCACAGTTGAGCTTAGGGAGGAAGTAGTGTCTTGCCACATGGCAGGAGTCCAGGATCACCAGCAGCCAACATTTGGTGGACAGCATCTCTGATGTTGCCTTAATTTGGATATTTTCACAGCCTCAAAACTTAAGCTTTTAACCTAATAAAATCCCATTATAACAGCCAACACATTTCTGGTATATTGTTCTCAGAAGCTTTTAGCAAACTAAAACACCACTCCGTCACCAACAATTTGAATTAGCATGGAATATTTGCTACAATTTAAGATAGCATTTGTTTGTAATTGAACTAATTTTTTAACAGTAGTTACCTTTGTTACAATTGATGAAACATTATTAAATACTACTATTATCTATTGTCCATAGTGTACATTAGGTATATTTTTTCACATATACCACTCTATTATTAACACCTTATATTAGTGTTATACATTTATTATAATTCATGAAATAACATTCTTATACTGTACTATTAGCTATAATCCATCATCTATCATATGGTTCACTGTATTATACAACCCTATGTTTCATCTTATAATTTTTATTCTAGTAACATGTATGACCTAATATTTCCCCTTTTAATTACATTCACCTATAAATTTCAGTGCTGTTAATTACATTCATAATAATGTGCTACCACCACCACCATCCATTTCCAAACTTTTACAATCAACCTAATAGAAATTCTGTACAAATTAATTATCAACTCCCTATTCCCTAATCCCAATCTATCCCATAGTAACCTATATTCTAGATTCAAACTCTATGAGTTTGCTTATAATTAATTCAGATCAGTGAGATCATATTTGTCTTTTTCTGTCTGGCTTATTTCACTCAGAATAATGCCCTCCAGGCTCATCCACATTATTGTAAGCATCAGGATTTCATTCCTTTTTACAGACCAATAATATGTATTTACATTTGTTTATCCATTCATAAGTTAATGGACACATGGGTTGCTTCCATCTGTTGGCAATTGTGAATAATGCCACTATGAACATCAATGTGCAAATGTCTGCTCGAGTCCCTGCTTTCAATTCTTCTGCATATATACCTAGTAGCAGGATTGCCAGGTCATATGGTAGGTCATATTTAGTTTCCTGAGGAATTGCCAAACTGTCAAATGATACAGTGACTGTATCATTTTACAGTCAACCAGCAATCAATGAGTGTTCCTATTTCTCCACATACTCTCCAACACTTGTAGTTTCCCATTTTTTAATAGTAGCCATTCTAGTAGGGGTGAAATGATGTCTCATTGTGCTTTTGATTTGCATTTACCTAATAGCTAGTGATGTTGAACATCTTTCCATGGGATTTTTAGCCATTTGTATGTCTATTCAAGTCTTTTGCCCATTTTTAACTTGAGTTGTACAGCAGTTTGATACTGTTTGTGAATTCCAAATATAGATACTGGATTATGTTTGTAAACTGGTCTGTTCCTCTGGGCATAATAGATTGTATTGGTTTCAGAGGTTTCACTTTTACTTGATTAAATTATGATTGGGCCATGTCAGTAGGATGTTGAGTCTCTACGCCCTTGGTGGGCAGGGACTTACAGAGAAAACTACACAGCACAGGAGTTAGTTGAAGTTTTAAGCTGGAGCCCTGGAAGTAAACACACAGGAGAATAACGCAGAGGAATAGAGACGGCCCAAGGAGAGAGAGAGAGAGCATGATAGTATATAGCTGACCTTGTGGAGAGAATAGAGCAGCTGACCCCAGAGAGAAATGAGCTCCAGGAGAGAGACGAGATTTATCCCAGCTGACAGCTGATATTGGAAGAAGCTGGGACCATGGGGCCCTAAGAGGAAGAGTGAGGCTGAAGCCTTGCAGGCATCAGCAGTCATATTGCTCCAACAAGTGCCAACAGACTTTGGTGAGGGAAGTGACTTATGCTTTATGGCCTGATAACTGTAAGCTTCTGCCCCCAAATAAATACTGTTTAGAAAAGCCAACAGATTTCTGATATTTTGCATCGGCACCCCTTTGGGTGATAATATAGGTTGTTTGCCTTTTTATTGTTGACTTGTAATATTTCTCTCTATATTGTGGATATTAAATCCTTATCGGATGTGTGTCTTCCAAATTCTCCTATTGACTAGGCTGCATTTTCACTTTCATGACCAAGTCTTTTGATGCAGAAAAGTCTTTAATTTTGAGGAGTCCCATTGATCTATTTTTTCTTTCATTGCTTGTGCTATGAGTATAATGTTCAAGGAACCATTGCCCAACACAAGGTCCTGAAGATTCTTCCCTACATTTTCTTCTAGGAGTTTTATAGTCCTGACTCTTGTATTAAGGTCATGATCCATTTTTTAGGGTTTATTCAACTAATTCATTTAATATATATTTTATTAGAGAGCTTGTAAGCTTATATGCATATGTATGGAATTCCCACACAACACCCCTCTACTAACATACTACATTGTTGTGGAACATTTGTTACAGATTATGAGATAATATTATCATACTATTACCGCTAACTATGGTCTATTATGTACATTTGGTATTCTTTATCCATACTTACTATTATTAACACAGTACATCTTTGGCATTGATAAAAGAATATTACAGTATTGTTAACTCTAGACCATAGGTTATAGTAATTGTATTTTTCCCATGCTTCTCCACATTCTTACTACCTTGAAATAGTCATTTTTTCTAGTTCATAGAAAGACATTCTTGTATTTGTACTATTAACCACACTCTTCATCTACCTGCAGGTTCACTATGTTAACCACTTCCTAGATTATTCTCTAGCTTTCTTTCAGTTGACTTCTACATACCTAGACTACTCTGTTCAGCCAAAATCTCATTTATAAACCAGCTGCATTAGTTCTATTCACTATAATGTGTCACCATCAATTCTATCCATTTCTACACTTTTACAATTAAGCTAATTAAAACTTCTACATACATTAAGCATCAGTACACCTTCTCAGCCCTCCTCTTATCTCCCAATAACCTGTATTCTAGGTTTTAACTCAACGTGTATATTCTTTGTATTTATTTCATATTAGTGAGACTATGCAATATTTGTCCTTTTGTGTCTGGCTTATTTCACTTAGTATAATGTCTTCAAGGCTCATCCATGTTATCACGTGTACCCTAATTTCATTTCTTCTTACAGCAGCATAGTATTCTAAAATATGTATATACCATATTCTGTTTATCCATTCATTGATGGACACTTGGGTTGTTTCTATCATTTGGCAATTGTGAATAACACCACTATGACCATTGTGAACTCAAATATCTGTTCACATCACAGTTTTCAGTTCTTCTGGATATATTCCTAGTAGAGGAATTGCTGGAACATAAGGCAGTTCTATATTTAGCTTCCTGAGGAACTGCCAAACTGTCTTTCACAGAGCCTGCACCATTCCACATTGCCACCAACAGTGAAGGAGTGTTCCTATTTCTCGACATCCTCTCCAGTACTTATCGTTTTCGGTTGTTGTTTTTTTTTTGTTTTTTTTTAAATAATGGCCATTCTATGTGGTGTGAGATGATATCTCACTGTAGTTTTGATTTGCATTTCCCTAATAGCTAGTGATATTGAACATTTTTTCACATGCTTTTTGGCCATTTGTATTTCCTCTTTGGAGAAATGTCTAAGTCTTTTGCCCATTGATTGCTTGCTCTTTTATTATTGAATTATACGATCTCTTTATACAGAATGGAAATCAAACCCTTACTGGATATATGGTTACCAAATATTTTCTCCCATTGAGTGGGCTGCCTTTTCACTTTCTTGGTGAATCGCAAAAGTTTTTAAGTTTGAACAGGTCCCATTTACCCATGTTTTCTTTCATTGCTTGTGCTTTCATTGTAAGGTTTAAGAATCCACCACCTACCACCAGGTCTTGAAGAAGCTTCCCTCCATTTTCTTCTAGGAGATTTATTGTCCTGGTTCTTACATTAAGCTCTTTGATCTATTTCAAAAAATTTTATATGGTGTGAGATAGGGGGCCTCTTTCATTCTTTTCCATAAGTATATCCTCTTTCATTCTTTTCCAGCACCATTTGTTGAAAAGACTATTCCTTCACAATGGAGTGGATTTAGCTGACTTGTCAAACATCAATTGACCATAGTTCTATATCTGAGCTCTCAATTTTATTCCATTGGTCAGTATGTCTATCCTTGTTCCAATATCATGCTGTTTTGACCACTCTAGCTTTGTAATATGCTTTATAAACAAGAACTGTGAGTCCTCCAGCTTTGTTCTTCATTTTCAAGAATTTTTTTTTTATATATATATATTCAGGGCCCCTTACCCTCCTAATAAATTTGAAAGTTGGCTTTTCCATTTCTGTAAAGAAGGCTGTTGGAATTGGGAATGCAGTGAATCTATAAATCATTTTGGGTAGAATTGACATCTTAATAATATTTAGCCTTCCAATCCATGAACATGGAATGTGCTTCCATTTATTTAGCTCTTCTTTGATCATTATTAGCAATGTTTTGTAGTTTTCTGTGTACAAGTCCATTACATTCTTGGTTAAATGTATTCCTAGATATTTGAATTCTCTTAGTTGGTATTGTGAATGGAATTTTTTTCTTGAATTCCTCCTCAGATTGCTCATTACTAGTGTATAGAAACACTACTTATTTTTCCATGTTGATCTTGTACCTTGCCACTTTGCTGAATTTGATTATTATCCCTATAGCATTGTTGTAGATTTTTCAGGACTTTCTACATATAAGATCATGTCATATGCAAATAGGGAAGTTTTTACTTCTTCATTTCCAATTTGGATGCCTTTTATTTCTTTTTTGTACTAATCACTCTGGCAAGAACTTCTAGTACAAGGTTGAATAACGATGGTGACAGTGGACATTCTTGTCTTGTTTCTGATCTTACAAGGGAAGTTCTCTACACTTCCCCATTGAGTATGATGTTGGCTGTGGGCTGTTCACAAATGCCTATTATATTGAGGAATTTTCCTTCTATTCCTATTTTTCTAAGTGTCTTTATCAAGAAAGGATGCTGCATTTTGTCAAATGCCTTTTCTGTGTCAATGTAGATGATCAAGTGGTTTTTTCCCCTTCATTTTGTTTAAGTAGTGTATTAATTGATTTTCTCATGTTGAACAATCCTTATATGCCTGTGATAAAACCCACTTGATAATGGTGTATGATTCTTTTAATGTGCTGTTGAATAGATTTGCAAGTATTATACTGAGGATTTTTGCATCTATATTCATAAGGGAAAGTGATCTGTAATTTCATTATCTTGTAGTTTTTTTAACTGCCTTTGGTATGAGATATTATATCTCATAGAATGAGTTAGGTAGTGTTCCCTCCTCAATTATTTGGAAGAGTTTGAGCAAAACTGATATTAATTCTTCTTGGAATGATTGGTAGACTTCATATGTGAAACCATCTGGTCCTGGGCTTTTCTTTGTCGGGAGGATTTTGATGATTAATTCAATATCTTTACTAGTAATTCATCTGGTGAAATCTTCTATTTCTTCTAGTGTCTGTATAGGTTGTTTGTACGTTTCTATCAATTTGTAGATTTCATCTAGGTTGTGTAATTTGTTGGCATACACTAGTTCATAGTATCCTCTTATGATCCTATTATTCCTGTGGGGTCAGTAGTAATGTTCTTTCTCTCATTTCTGATTTTATTTATTTGCAGCTTCTCTCTTGTTTAGTATGTTTGTCTAGCTAAGAGTTTGTCAATTTTGTTGTTCTCAAAGAACCTAACTATGGTTTTCTTGATTCTATTGTTCTTTTTTGTTCTTACTTTAATCTATTTCTACACTAATCTTTGTTATTTCTTTCCCTCTGCTTGCTTTGGAATTAGTTTGCTGTTCTTTTTCTAGTTCCTCTAGGTGTGGAGTTAGGTCATTAATTTAAGCTCTTTTTTTTTTTAACGTAACTAATTAGAGCTATAAATTTCCCTTTCAGCAATGCCTTCACTGCATCCCAAAATTTTGATATGCTGTGTTCTCATTTTCAGTTGTCTATAGCCATTTATTGATTTCCTTGTAAATTCTTCTTTCACCTACTGACTGTTTAAAGTGTTATTTAATTTCCATATATTTGTGGATTTTCCAGTTCTCTACCTGTCATTGATTTCCAGCTTCATTCCATTGTTGTCATGTTTTGAATAATTCCAATCTTTTTAAATTTATTGAGACTTGTTTTGTTACTCAGTATGTGGTCTATCCTGGAGAATGACCCATGTGCACTGGAGAAGAATGTATATAATGCTGTTTGGGGATGGAATGTTCTGAATATATATGTTAGGTCTAGTTCATTTATTATGTTATTCAAGTTCTCTGTTTCCTTATTGATCTTCTGTCAGATGTTCTATCTATTGATGAGGGTGGTTTATTGAAGTCCTTGACTACTGCTGTAGGGCTGTTTATTTCTCCCTAGTTTTGCCAGTGTTTAACTCATATATTTGGGGGCACTGTAGTTAGATGTACAAATATTTATGACAGTTACTTCTTCTTGATGAATTGCCCTTTTTATTAATATATGGTGTTATTCTTTGTCTCTTATAACAGCTTTTGATTTAAGTCTATTTTGTCCTAAATTAGTAAAAGTATCCCAGATCTTTTTTGTTTACTCTTTGCATGGAATATCCAATTCCATCCTTTCACTTTCAACCAATTTGTGTATTTAGGTATAAGGTAAGTCTCTTGTAAGCAACATATAGTAAGATCATGCTCTTTTATCCATTCTGCCAGTCTGTGTCTTTTGATTGGAAAGTTTAATCCATTAACATTCAATGTTCTTAATATAAAGGTAGTACTTATTTCAACCATTTTGTCCTTTGATTTTTGTGTCATATCTTTCTTTACCTGTCTTTTCCTTTACTGCAACTTCCTTTTCTAAAGAGTTGATCTGTTGTGATGTGTCTGACTGATCCCATCCTCATTTTTGTTTCAGAATACATATATATTTATACTTTCTTTGTAGTTACCCTAGGGTTTATATTATACAACCTACATCTATAGAGTACTACTTTAGTAAAATACCAACTTAGCTTCAATAGCATACTCGTTCTTTACTTCCTTATCTCTCTATTTTCCCTCTTTATGTTGTTTTTGTCCCACTTTACTACTTTATATTTTCATGTCCATTTTTAGAAAATATGCCATTTTCTTTTTCCGTTGTAATCTGACTCTTACAGGAATTAAAGAATAGAGTTGTATATTGGGGATGACATACAATTGGTTTTTGCCTTTATCCTTTGAGTTACCCTTACTGATAATCTTTGTTCTTCCTACTACTCTAAGCTATACTTTCCTGTCTTTTCCTATCAACCTGCAGAACTCCCTTTAATAATTCCTGTAGAGCAGATCTCTTGTTGATGAACTCTTTCAGATTCTGTTTATCTGTGAATACTTAAAATTCGCCCTCATTTTTGAAGGACAGTTTTGACAATAAAGGATTTTTGGTTAGCAGTTTTTCTCTTTCAGTCCCTTAAATATATCATACCACTGCCTTCTCGCCTCAGTGGTTTCTGATGAGATATAGGCACCTAGTCTTATTGAGGATCCCTTTTATGTAATGAATTGCTTTTCTTCTTGTTGCTCTCAGAATTCTATCTTTATTTTTGCAATATGACATTATATCTCAGAGTAGGTCTATTCAGATTTATTTTGTTTGGAGTACACTGCACTACTTGAACCAGTATATTTATGTCTTTCATATGGGTTGGGCAATTTTGGGTCATTACTTCTTCAAATATTATCTCTGCTCCTTTTCCTGTTCTTCTCCTTCTGTGACACCCATGATTGTATGTTTGTGTGCTTCATTCTGTCACTCAAACCCCTGAGGCATTGCTCAATTTTTCCTATTCTTTTCTCTATCTTTTCTTCTGACTCTATGATTTTTATTGTCCTGGTCTTCTAGTGCACTGATTCTTTATTCTGAGTATTCAAATTTGCTGCTGTATTCCTCTCGTGTATTTTCAATCTGTACTATTGTGCCTTTCATCCCCATAATTTCTGTCA
This sequence comes from Cabassous unicinctus, assembly GCA_029593785.1. Classification (NCBI taxonomy): domain Eukaryota; kingdom Metazoa; phylum Chordata; class Mammalia; order Cingulata; family Chlamyphoridae; genus Cabassous; species Cabassous unicinctus. The sequence continues at coordinate 4,109 of JAQZBX010053770.1, read as the reverse complement.
TGTCTCTTTTATACTTTCAAATTCTTTAGTCCCACACTGTCTTAATATCTTTTATCTCTTTATATATATATATATTCCTTCATCTCCTTGAATTGATTTGAGAAATTTGTTTGAACTTCTTTAATTAGTTTTTCCAAATTCTGTGTCCTCTGAAGTTTTAATTTGTTCCCTTGATTGAGCCATATCTTCCTGTTCCTTAGTATGGCTTGTAATTTTTTGCTCATGTCTAGCATGTGATTATCTTGATGAGTTAACTCTGAACATCAGTTTCTCCTTACTGTCTAAGGTTTTATTGTTAGTTGGCTTTGTGCTAAGGCTTTTTCTTGATGCTTGGTCCAAGTTTTCTAAACTTTTAGAATAGACCATGATTAACTGATCCAATTTTCTCAGCTCTTCTTCATCTAATTCTTGCCCTGGATACATTGTACAATATTTAAAACTGCACTTTTTGTGTAATTGTTTCACCTCTAGGAGAAAATTTCCTTTCTTCTGTTCCTTCTCTGGGAATCTTTATCTATTCTTTTTGTGTATTTTTCAGAATTATCTTCCTCACATTGCCCTGTTTCCTTACATTTTTTTTCAGTTCTGAACCCTCCTCTCTTACTGCTGCTCAGTTGTCTGAAACTATTTATTGTCAGTTTCTTCCCCATTAGGTTATCCCACTCCTGGGGATCAAATGGGGTCAATCCATCAAGATTGATCACTCCAGAGAAGTCCATTTTGCATTTAGGTGTTCCAGTCAACAGAAACTGGATTGAGTGAGCACAGCACTTTTAGGCCATGGTATTACTGCTGTTTCTCTTTCTCTTTTTTTTTCCCTCAGGAAGCCCTTTTGTAGGCAGCACTCCTCAGTAGTTTGTGTTCCTCCCTGGGTTTCTGTTGACTTGGATTCCTGTGCCTGGATACACCTGGGATTCTACTGCTGCTGTCTCCTGCAGGAGGTGGGAAGGATTAGAGCTGCTATCTCTGAGTACTTTTCCAAGCCGCATGGGACTGAGTGAGAAGGAGTAGACTGGCAGTTCTTGAGTCTTTGATTCAGCATTTGTGGAGTCCTTGTCCAGTCTACCATTCTCCAGAGTTCTAAGCAAGAGGAAAGTGTCATTTTATTTGCTAAATTTCTAGGGAGGTTTTTCAGAGGATATCTTATGTCATCATGTTGATGATGTCATTCTATGATAAGCTTTTTAAATGCAGTATTTCATGTAATCCTCACAAAAACATCTCAGGAAAGTATCATCATCATCATCATTATTATTATTTTTCTGTTTTACAAAGATGTGGCGGTGGAGGCGTTAAATAAATTACTCAAGACCATACAAGCTATTAAGTGGCTGATCCAAGACTTAAAATTAAGCCTGTCTTATTCCAAAGTCCATGTTTTTATCTATTATTGATAAATATTCAGATCACAATAAATCAGGGACAATAAAAACTTACAGACATTAAATTACATCTAGCTTGTCAATTCCCAAAGATCATTACCTGCATAATAACATGATAATTCCATTCTGCTTGTTAAGTACCCAATAAGTAGTAATATCATATTTTTCCCAGATTAAATCATATTAGTACATTAGAAACACCATATTTAGACTCAAGCAGAGACCAGTGGTCTCAATGTGCTGATTTGTCTTACAGCACCAACGAAAAAACATGCAAAACTTAGATGATTTGTACATCTCCTCTAGCTGTAAGCTCTTATTATGACTCTGCTCTTATTTCAGAAATACAAGTGTTATTCAAAAACATATTGTATTCACAATATTCACATCATTTCTCTGTGTTTTCTAGCTTGAGCTACACTTGATTTTCTCCTGAAGATTTATACATACAAATTTATAACTATTTGTGATATGTGGAATTTTGTATGTTAGATTTTGTTATAAAGCAACCCAATTTAATTTCTAGAAAAATATATTTTCATTTATTGATGATCAATAATGCCATTAAACAAGGCATGGCATATCACTAAATATGACCAATTGTGCTAGCATACATAAATTTAAACACTGTCTTGTTTGTAAGGATTGCTATGACTTTTTCTGTTATGACCCTTAATCTGACTTCAGTCTTGATATGTGTCACATATATCTGTGAGTAAAAATATAATTTTCTGTTAATCTGTGATATCATAGGTATTGAAATTTACATGTTTTAACTTATACAAGTTGGGCCATTACAATCCATTTAAACTTAAACAATTTAACAAAAATTAACACAGCCCTTGTATTCGACTACTTTCTAAACAGTTTAATATTTTGTCTTATATGTTTATATAAAAATAAGCTGTGCTTTGTTTAATTTTTAAAATCAATTTTATTGATACATATTAATAAAGCATATAATCCATCCAAAGTGTACAATTAGTGCTATTTGGTATAATCACATAGTTGTGCATCACTTCAGTCATTACTAGAGCATTTTCATTATTCCAATAATAATAATAAAAATAAAAAACAAAAAAACATGCGAACAAATAATCACTACCCCTTAATAATCACCTCTCAATCTCTCTATTCTTCCCCTGCCATACATAGCTGCTATTCTGTTTATGTCTTTGTAATTTATTTGTATTTATAGTTTGTATAGACAGAGCCAAACAATAGGTAGTACCTTTTGTCTAGTTTCTTTCACTTAGTATAATTCTTTTTTTTTTTTTAATCCTTCATGGAAGATTATTAAAATATTTCTATACACTACTATCCATATTTTGCTTCAGCTGTATTTTTGCCTGATACTAACATCTTATAACATTAATGCACATTTCCTCAGTTTCAATGAAAAAGTCTTATATATGCAATATTACCCATACTCATATTTCACATGAGGTTTTACTATGTTAGAGTCCCATGTTACATTTTATAAACTATGTTCTTTTAAAGCATGCCACCAACAAGGAATATTCCAAATATGCAAGTCTCTATCAACTATTGCCGAGGAATAAACTTTAATGCTGACTGAAATTTTGTGACATTACTTGAGGCAGCCATGTATTACACAGTTTGGTGAAGAACAGTTAACTCCTTAAAATACTGCAGTATTTATGGTACACATAAATCAGCACATATAATACACTGGTAGAACGATATTGAAATCCTGATTGTTCAATTAGACTTTTACTCAAAAGATAAACATCATATACTATTTATCAATAGAAAGAGCTCTATATTGGAGGTAATTTCTTCCTCAGTAAATAACAATCATAGGAGTTAAGTTTTAAGAGATCAGTGTCTTCAGCAATAGTTTCTCTTGAGAAACTTGGCTTCTGGCTCCTATATCTCATAATTTCATTTTTCTAAAAAGTAATTTATTTAGACTTGGATGTCCAAATATTAATATAAAACATTAAGGATTATTTTTTAAATCTCCATTTAAATTATTATTAAACAAACAGAATCTTACAAAAGTCAGAAGAAAGTTTTCTAATACAAATATTAGTAAAGTTGGACTTCTTCCTGTTCTTCATGCATATAAATTTGCTATTTTCTTTGCTTCTTTACATTAATAGAACATCCGTTACTGAGTAGAATAAATTGTAGTACTATTTGCTTATTTAAATATTTGCAATGCTATTTTCACATTAGAATCAAAGCTCAAAAAATACTTTTCTTAAATTAAAAGAACAAAATGAAAATGAAGGGGAAGGAATGGGAAAGCACATAGTCTTGAGACCAGTGTTAACCACATAGCTGTCTAATAAGTAAATAAGAATAAAGGAGAAAGGAAGCAATTTCATAGTGTTCCCCTGTGTTGACCTCTAACATATGCCCAACTACATAGACTCCTTAGTCCGGAATATATACTTCCTCAATTAAGGGTCACCTCTTATCCTTTCTCATGATAACAGATTACTTGCTGTACCCCAAAACTGTCTGCTCTTTCATATTTCTGCTCCTGTACCCGAACTGTTCTCTCTGCCTTTAATGCAGCACCTCCTTCCCTTCTCTGCCCAAGAAACTCATGTGTAACATTTAAAACCCAATTCAAATATTATCTTTTTGGAATTCTTCAATTCCTTTGGGTTTTAGTAGTTGCTGTGATTCCCAATGCAGCTACAGCATATGCTAATGACTTAGAAATTTGACACCATGCTTAGGCTATGAGCTGCC
>JAQZBX010053769.1:0-18802 GCA_029593785.1 Cabassous unicinctus | reverse complement strand
CCTGACTCAAAGAGGAAGGTGGAAGAAATAAAGAAGACCTGAGTGATGCAGCGATCCAGGGAGATCTCCCCAGCATCAAACCAGAAGATGGCCAAGGCCTGAGGCACTGTGCACGTGGAGAGGACAACGTCTGCTCCAGCCAGCATGCAGAGGAAGAGGTACATGGGTTCATGGAGGCTGCGCTTTGTGAGGATAATGAAAATGAGCAGGCTGTTTCCAAGCAGGGCAATGACATAGGAAATGACAAAGGGGATGGAGATCCATATATGCTGGTCCTCCAGGCCGGGGATTCCCAGCAAGCGGAAGACTGTGTGGCTGATTCCAGTGTGGTTTAAGGTAGTCATGCCTGGGGAGAACATTCAGGATCTCACCTCCTGTTTTCAGAGACAGAGGAGAATTCAGATTATACTCAAAGATTTTCTTTGATATCACCATGGTATTTTGGCATCTACCTGATGCCATTCCATACTGAGGATGGCTTGAGCTATGTTGTATATAAAGTTGAATAAGATATGGTTTGTTTTCTGAATGAGGCCTGTCTTGATCTCACAGACAATGCAATCATTTGATTTTCTTCAGTTTTGTCAATATCTAGGTTAACATCTCACTTAGTGGCACATAATAAAATGAATAGGAGAACACAATGGAAGTAATAATCCACTCTGTACTTTTGATGTTTTTAAGGATGAGCTGATATTTGAACTTACTTTTTTGTTTGTTTCTTTTGTTTGTTTGTTTTTATCTGTTTTTGAACTTACTTTTGAGGATATTTAGGATGTAAATAGGTGGAAGGTGTAACAATTAGCAAATGGAATGAGGTCATTTGACAGTTTAAGGAGAAATTTTTGACATGCAAATGAAAGTGTGTTTAAAAGAGTTTTCAGCTCTGTGTGCTTGTGGCATTGCAAATTTGGTCAATTTGAGAAAAGATGTCAGGAAAATAGATTTGATCAGGAAAAAACTAATGAGGCTCAAATTATTGAGGATATGGTAAACAACAATGAGTTTAGATATTGGCAAAGATTTTCAGTATATTAATTGGACAGCCAAATGGAGGATAGATTGGAAGGGGGAAAGACAGCGAAAACTGCAATCTGAAAACATTTAAGTGTTTTGTCCTAGTAAGGTGTATTGATGAATTGATGGATTATTATCACATCAACATAGACTGGATTAAGAAAGCCATCTTTTTAATCTCAATATTAGGCACTGATCTAAAATGTTACTTGTGGAACATCAATAAATTCTTCTAACAACATGGGGCCATAGGTATTATCTTTGCAATTTTCCAGAATAGAAATTTCAGGCTAATAATATTGTCACAATTTTCAGGAATAGAGCTGAGATTTGGAGATTTGAAAAAGTTACTACACATAATAACCTCATCTGTGACATAGATTTTACCCAACAATATTTAGATACATGGTATTTTAAAAGTTAGAATTTTCTCATTTTTTCATTCCTCCATTCCTGTCTGGATGAATATAATTACTTCATAAGAAGCATTTTCCATGCTCATGATCCTCAAATTTATGTCCCTGAGCCTGACCCCCACCAAGATTTTCAAAGTAACTTTTACAATTGCTTACCCACTTGCAGGCTTTTTTCCATTGACCTCTTCAGGTGCACGATAGGATGATTTGGGGGAGGATGAGGGTCCTGAGAGAGCTTTGCACAAGATATATAGCTGGGCGGGAGGAAAACAACACCTGTGGGGAATGTACAAACCCCTACCCAGATTCTTCTGCCCATCTTCCCTAAGGAACAAAATTCTTAAGCCACTGGGCCAGTGCAGCAAGTCCTGCCACCCTCAGGGCATAGGTAAAACCCCATTGCAGCTGAGTGATGGAAACAGGAAAATATATTGTGCCACTGGGTGAATGGCAGGAAGACATTCTTGGAGCTAACAATTATAGGTCTCCAACAACTGTGGAAGTGAGAGAATTATGGAGAAGTCCTCATCTTTCAGAAACAGGGTCCAGTACCTGCCTAAAACAGAGGATGAACAAGAACAACAGTTGATGCCCTCACTGCCCTTCACCAGCAGGCTAACAAGTATTGAGTAACAACTAATGGTAGTTTACTCCAAGAGAGTATCAAGAGCATGGTCAAAGACCATTTCTGAGGATTGGCACAAATGGAAGACCTAAAGCTGAGGGTGAAGAAGACATTGAGAAAATCACCGGCAAATAGGTCCACACTATAGAAAAGGTAACATTAGAGCAACAACAAAACCAAAACCCAGCTCACCTCCTCAGTAAATTCACTTAATACCCAAGGTAATGTCATAGGAAGAGACAAGAACTGCCTTTCTCTACTGTCTATAGCTGACTTTTAACAAAAAAAAAAATATTCCACACAAAAAAGTAAGAATAAACAATACACAATCAAGAGACAAACATTAAACAGAACCAGAGTAAAAAATGACTGAACATATCACACAGGGAATTAAAATATTTATAATTAATATGCTAAAGTCTCTAATAGAAAAGGTGGCCAATATGTACGATTAGATATGTAATTTCAATAGAAAGATGAGCCTTGTAAGAATTAATAAAATGGAAATGTTAGAAAGAAAAAAAAAACCCACTATAATAAAAATGAAGAATGCCTTTGATGGACTTGACACAGTAAAAGAAAGGATCAGTGAATTTGGAATCAGTTCAATACAGTGATCATGCAGAGCAAAACTTACTTTTCCTTAGAGTAAACTGTTACAGTTTTACCTGGTAAAGTAGACACAATAGAATCTAGAGGTTCAGTGTCCCCACCATTTTCATTATCATCCCATATGTCTGTCTTCCATGTTTTAGGACCATTCCTTTCCAATCAATCCTGTCAGTTTAACAGCAGACATACTTCAAGGATGGGAATCCAGTTTTCATTGTAATGTAATCAGCCATAGATGCAATCAACTGACTAATGATTTAAATCCACAGTAACAATCAAGCCATGCTTTCTTGACACATGAATTAACCAATACAGCCTGCATCTCACCACTTGATAGAACAACTAGAGATATACATATTGCTCATGACTATAGGTGAAAAACCTTTAACACAATATTTGCAAGTAGAGTTCAGCAATATCCAGAAAGAGTTATTCACCATGACCAAGTGAGGTTTATTCCAAGGATGTAAGGCTGCTTATTCACACATTAATTAATTAATCTATAATATTAAGTTAAAAAAAATTCATGCAAAAATACCAATTGATGCAGAAAAAAATCTTTGGCAAAATTCAACATGCATTCTTGATTTAAAAAAAATACTTAGAAAAATAAGAATAGAAGGGGACTTCCTAAATTTCATAAAGAGTATCTATAAAAATCTTCCAGCTAATATTACACTTGTTGGTGCAAGACTGCTTTCTTCCTAAGATCAGAAACATGGCAAGGATATATGCTTTCACAGCTCTAATTCAACATAGTGCTGGAAAGTTAAATAGTGAAATAAGGCAAGAAAAGGAAATAAATGGCCTACAGATCAAAAAGGAATAAATAAAACTGTCCTTTTTTGCAGATTACATGAACACTTATAAAGAAATATTCAAGACATCTTAAAAAAGAAATCCCCGAGAATTAATAAACATGCTGGAAATTTATCAATTTTATTTATTTTTGCAAAGAACCAGCTTAGGTTTGATTTTCTGTTTTTTTCTGTATCTGCTTTATCAAGGTCTACTATTTTTTTCTTTATTTTGATTATTTTCGGTTTTTATTTTCCAAGGTTGAAATCTGAGACTTTTTTTCTTTTCTAAGAAAGATATTTAGGAATAGAAATTTCCCTCAAGCAGTCCTTTACTTGAGTCTCAGAAATTTTGATATGTCACCTTTTCACTTTTATTTAGTTTAAAATCTTATTTTATTTATTTATTTACTTTATTTTTAAAGAAGCTTTAGATTACATACATGTTACATCAAAATTATAGGTTTCCCATATACCCCACCCTCTCTCTCTCCCACAGTTTCCTCCATTACCAGCATCATTCATTAGTGTGGCACATTTGTTACAATTGATGAACACATATTGTAGCATTGCTATTAACAATGGGCTATAATTTACATTACGGTTTAGACTTCACACCGCACAATTTTATAGGTTTTGACAAAATGTATAATGGCCTGTATCGTCATTGCAATATCATGCAGAATAATTTCAATGTCCCCAAAATGCACTATGTTACTCCTATTCTTCCCTCTCCCTCCCCTAGGAACCTCTGGTGGCCACTGTCTTTTTATTAATGTTATAAGTTCTTCCATTACTAGAAATAATAGGTCTACTTTAGTCCATAGTTGCATTACCCCCTCTTGTTTGTTTGCTATTGAATCTTGTGGATTTTGGGATGGTGACGCTCACTCTCCTTCTGATTAAGAGATTGCTTATATCCCATGGAGAAGATGGGTGGAACCGTCTTGCTTGCAGTTGTAGATACTCTCTCTTTTTGGGGATGGGCATTGTCAATCACCATCTTTCTGTTAGTTTTCTTGGGTGAGTCCAATGAACTGGGGAGGAGGTGTTGGCTGCACCTCTTCTGATATTCAGACCTAAACCAGCATATGAACACTCAGATTTAAGTCTTTGGGATATATTTAAAGGTCATCGTGCTAATTATAGGTTCAAATAATAGAGGTGGAAGAACCATGATTAGGAAAATTATACATGGGTCTAACTCTGATATATTGGGAAGGTAAGGCCCACCAGTTGGTTGCTGATTTCCTGGGGTTGTGTGCCTTACCTATAGGGCTTAGGTGATGCTAGAGCCCTCAGGAGCACCCCTAATTGAGGCACTTTTTACTGTGGCAGTCAGTGAGATACTCCTGAGAAGTGCATAATCATAACATCTGGAATGACTTCCCCACTCACTTTGAAATGTCTTATCCATAAAAACTCACTTGTATTTACTATTTCCCCCTTTTGGTCTAGGTCTTTTTCCAATGCATTGCTAGTTTGCACTTGGTGATAATCCCTTAGTGCCCAGGAGGCTCATCCACAGAAGTCCCGTCTCACGTCAGGGGGAAGGTCGTGAATTTATATGCTGAGTTTGGCTTAGAGAGTATGAGTGTGGTACAATAGTTACAACTGATGAACAAATATCGAAGCATTGCTACTAACCATGTTTTACACTATGGTGTACTACACACTTTTATAAGTTCTGACAAAATGTTTAGTAGCCAGTATCTGTCAATGTAAGATGATGTAGTACAATTTCAATGCCCCGAAAATGCCCTATGTCTACCCATTCTTCCCTCCCACTCCTCTCAGCACCTATGGCAATGACTACGTTTTAATTTTTGAAGAATAAGATTCATAATTACATGCATTAATATTTAGGGCTTGACATACTGATATGTTTTCTTTCATTAAGCATTGATGATGAACTTCAGAGATTCTTGCCCCTCTATTTGTCAATGTATCAGGACTCCCCAGGATGGTAGTTTAATATTTTCTTGTTTATTGTGTGGGTCTCCACCCACTGAGATGACACCCTATGCCAAGAGGAACATGTTCATATTCCATAGGAGCATACCCCAGGTGCACCCTTTACCACATATTCCACAAGAAGCGACATCCTGTACCAGTGATGCTCCCCTGCATGTTTACCAAAAGAACATTCCCACCATTGTAGTTCCAACCACAGACCTACGAATCCCCAGAGTTCACCTGTTCTTTCCTCCTGCCCTCCCCATAGTTCAAAGAATAGTCCAACGCCCCCACCCCACTTATCCTCACATTCCAGCACCATTGACTCCACTCACATACCTATATCACCATCACCCCCATCAACTGCCTAACCACCCCTTTCCACCTTATCATGAGTTTTGCCCATATTGAGCATTGGCTCACCACCGTCTACTCCCTTTTTGTCTCCTGATAACCTTTCTTCCAGACTCTAGCTCTGTTAGTCTGTTCAATATGCTTTGATCATATCAGTGAGGTCATGCAATATTTGTCCATTAGTGACCAGCTTATTTCATTGAACATAGGTCTTCGAGATTCATTCATGTTGTTGCATGTGTCAATACTTCATTCCTTCTTACAGCTGAGTAATATTCCACCGCATGTATATACCATATTTTTGCTTATCCATTCTTCTCTTGATGTACACTTGGGTGCTTCTAACTTTTGGCAATAGTGAATAATGCTATGATGAACATTGGTGTGCATATATCTCTTAGTATCCCTGCTTTCAATACTTCTGGTTATATGTCCAAAAGTGGGATTGCTGGATCATATGGCAGTTCTATAGTTAGCTTCCTGAGGAACCACCAAACCGACCTCCACAATGACTGCACCATTCTACGTTCCCACCAGCAATGGATGAGGGTTCCCTTACCTCCACATACTCTCCAACACTTGTTTTTTAATAGCCACCTGTCTCAATGTAGTTTTTATTGGCATTTCCCTAATAGCTAGTGATGTTGAGCATCTTTTCATGTGATCTTTAATCATTTATATTTCCTCTTTGGAAAAGTGTCTATTTAAATCTCTTGCCCATTTTTAAATTGAGTTATTTGTCTTTTTATTTTTGAGATGTAGATTTCTTTTTATATGTTGGCTATTAGGACCTTATTGGATAAGTGGTTCCCAAATATTTTCTCCCATTGAGTAGGGTGCCTTTTGACTTTCTTAAGAAACTCCTTTGAAGCACAAGAGTTTTTAACTTTGAGGAGATCCCATTTATCTATTTTTTTCTTTTATTGCTTGCATTTGGGTGTAAAGTTTATGAAGCCATTTCCAGCTTCAAGATCTCATAGATGCTTCCCTAGTTTATCTTCTAGGAATTTTATAGTCTTAGGTCTTATATTTAGGTCTTTGACCCATCTTGAGTTAATATTTACATAGGCTGTGAAATGAGGATCCTCTCGCATACTCTTGGATATGGATATCCAGTTCTTCCAGCACCATTTGTTGAAAAGGCCATTCTGCCCCAGTTGGGTAGGCTTGGTGGGCTTGTTGAATATCAGTTGACCATATATGTGAGGAACTAAATCTGAATTCTCAATTTGGTTCCATTGGTCAGAATGTTTATCCTTATGCCAATACCATGCATTTTTGACCACTGTAGCTTTGTAGTATGCTTTAATGTCAGGTAGCATGATTCTTCCAATTTTTTTTTCTTTTTCAATATGTTTGTATCTATTCAGGTCCCCTTGCTCTTCCAAATAAATTTCATAATTGGCCTTTCCAATTCATTAAAAAATTCTGTTGCAATTTGTATTGGGATTGCATTAAATCCTTAAGTCAATTTGGGTAAGACAGACATCTTAATGATGTTTAGTCTTCCAATATGTGACCATGGAATATTCTTCTATTTATTTAGCTCTTTTAATAAAATTTCCTTAAACAATGTTGTATAGTTTTGTGTGTATAACTCCTTTACATCTTCAGTTTAGTTTTTTCCTAGATATTTGATTCTTTTAGTTGCTATTGTAAATGGATTTCCTCCTCAGAGTGTTTATTATGAGTGTGTAGAAATGCTTCTGATTTTTGCAGGTTGAATTTATATCCTGCCACTTTACTGAACTCATTTATAAGATCTAGAAGCTTTTTTTGTTAGTTTTTCTGGCCTTCTATGGATAGGATCATGTCATCTGAAAATATTGAATTTTTACTTCTTCCTTTCCAATTTGGATGCCTTTTATTTCTTTTTCTTGCATAAGTGCTTGAGCTAGTACTTTTTACACACTGTTAAATAAGAGTGGTGCCTGTGGGCATCCTTGTCATACAATATTTGTCCTTATTTGTCTGTTTTATTTCACTCAACATGATGTCTTCAAATTTTAATAGCTTTCTTTTGATTAGTGCTAGCATTAATATCTTTTTCCCTTATTTAACACTTAAACTCTATGTTTTTATAATTAATGGGTTTTATGTACAGCATATTTTGGGTTTTAATTTTTTATGAAATCTGAAAATATCTGCCTTTTTATTGTGGTATTTACATGGTGTTTTAGTTTGTTAGGCTGCTGAAATACAATTTACCAGAAATGGATTGGCTTTTGCAATAGGGATTGCTATCTTACAACCTTATGGTTCTAAGATTGTGATAATGTCCAAATTAACTCATCATCAAGTGAAGTTTTCTCTCTGAAAACCAGCTGCTGGTGATCCTGGACTCCTCTGCCACATGGCAAGGCACATGGCAGTGTCTACTGGTCTCTCCCTTCTTTTCCGGGTTTCATTGCTTTCAGCTTCTGGCTTCAGTGGCTTTTGCTCTGCTTCTGTGTCTTTCTCTCTGACTCTCTCTCCATATTCATCCCATTTATAGAAGACTCCATTACAAGGATTAAGACCCACCCTGGACCATACCTAAATCAAAGTAACCTGATCAAAAAGCCCACTCCCAATAGGTGTATACCTACAGGAATGGGCCAGCTTTAAGAACATGATTTTCTGGGGTACATAGAGTCTCAAACCACCACACATAGAGTGATTAATAAAGTGTTTGGATTTATGTCTACTATTTTACTAGAGTTTTCTCTTTGTCACATCTTTTATGGTTTTTCTTGGATTAGGATTCATTTTTATTATTTGACTTATTAGCTATACCTTTTTGTATTTAAAGGGTGTTTTAGTGGATTGTAGTATACATCTTTAATTTATCATAGTTTAACTTCAAGTACTATTATATCACTTCACATAAAGCAGCATAAAACTTTACAACTGTATACTTCCATTTTGCTCCTCCTGGTCTTTGTGCTATTATATTAATATATTTTACCTTTACGTATATTACAAACCTCTTAATATATTGTTTTTTTATTTCTTCATGTTCCTTGTGCTTGGGATTTTTTTCAGCCTTTTAGATCTGTGGGTGAATAGTTTTTATATAACTTGGAAAGTTTCAGGCCATTTTTCTTCAAATATTTTTTCTATACACCCAATTCCTTCCTCTCCTCTCCTACAGGGATTCCATTTAAACATATATTGGTCCCACATACTAATTCTATTTTTCACTCATTTTTCTCTGTGTGTTTCATTTTGGACAATTTTTTGGCTATGTCTTCATTGTCATTAATATTTTCATCTGTAGTGGCTAACCTGCTGATAATCTCATCTAGAGTATTTTCTTTTTATTAGAGAAGTTGTAGATTTACAGAAAAATCTTGCAAAAAACACAGAGTTCCATATACCACTCCATTATTATATTATTAACACCTTGCATAAGTGTGGTATGTTTGTTACAATTGATGAAAGAACCTTTTTATGATTGTACTGTTAACTATACTCTGTGGTTTATGTTTTATATTACTAAAGTTTCTGTTTTTAAATTTTATTCTAATAAGATATATATAACCTAAAATTTTCCCTTTTAGCCACACTGAAATATATAATTCGGAGCTGTTAATTGCATTCACATTTTTGTACTACTATCACCACTATCCATTACCAAAGACTTTCCATCAACCTTAATAGAAATTTTATACGATTTAAGCATTAACTCCCCATTCCCTATCCCCAGCCTGATAACCTATATTCTAGTTTCTGACTGAATTTTTTGCTTATTCTAATTATTTCCTATCAGTGAGATCATACAATATATGTCCTTTTGTGTCTGGCTTATTTCATTCAAAATGATATCTTCAAGGTTCATGCATGTTGTCACATGTATCAGAACTTCATTCCTTCTTATAGCTGAATAATTTACCATTGTCTATATATATAATACCACATTTTGCTTAACCACTCATCTGTTGATGGACACTTTGGTTGCTTCCGTCTTTTCACAAATATGAATCATGCTGCTATGAACATCAGTGTGCAAATATTTGTCCATATCCCTGCTTCAGTTTTTTTGGGTATATGGCTAATGTGGGATTATTGGGTCATATGGTAAATCTATACTTAAATTTCTGTAATGGCCTAATTGTCTTCTATATCAACTGTACCATTTTATGTTCTTACCAACAATGAATGACTTTTCCTACAACTCCATATGCTCTCTAACACCTGTGATTTTTAATAGTAGCCAATTTAGTGAGTGAGAAATGACATATCAGTGTGGTATTGATTTTCAGTTTTATAATAGCTAATGATGTTGAACATCTTTTCTTTTGCTTTTTTGGCTATGTGTATTACTTACTTGGAGAAATGTCTCTTCAAACCTTTGACCCATTTTTCAATTGGGTTGTCTTTGTCTTGTTGAGCTATATATAGGATTTCCTTATATATTCTGGGGAAAAACCCTTATCAAATATTTAGTTTCCAAATATTTTTTCCCATTGTTTAGGTTGTCTTTTTAGTATCATGATAAAATCCTTGTTGCAGAAATATTTTTAACTTTGATGAGGTCCCATTTATCTATTTTTTCTTGTTTTGCTTGTGCTTTGGTTGTAAAGTCTAAGAAAATATTGCCTATTACAAGAACCTGAAGATGCTTCCCTACATTTTTATATAGGAGTTTTATAGTTTTCATTCACGTGTTTTTAAATAAAATGGACATACATAAACAATAAATGTATAGTAAAATTTGTGTATTTATAAAACAATTTACATTGTTTTACAAGGCTCCCATACATCTCCCCATCACCAACACCTTGCATTGTTATGAAACATTGGTTACAAATTATGAAAGATCATCATGAAACAACCATATGAACAGAAAGCAGCTAAACTAAAGGAGAAATAGGAAAAGATATTGCTGCATACCATGCCAAGGGCAAAAGTGAAGCTGGAAAGAAGGACTCTGGCCAGTCAATAGGCTTAATGAAGAAGAATGAACCAGAAGAGGAGGAGGAAGAGGAGGAGAAATATGAAGAATACATGGCTATTCTGTAATGATGTGTGTGAGGTGTGCCTGTGTGCTCAGACAATTGTTTTGCTAAGAACGTGAATTCAAGTGCAGCTCAATATGAGCTTCAGTAAAAAAACTGTACAGGTTTTTGTATAGCTGATAAGATTCTTTGTACAGAAAATACTTTTAAAAATGCAGGTTGTAGCTTTTTGAGGTACTACTACATACAGTCAGATTTTAAAGCTTATGATGTTGAATGTTTATATTTAATGGTTTCTTTAATTTCTTGGCTTGGAATGGTAGCATAGCAAACTCCTATTAGTATCAGTAGTAAATTTTGTGCTTTTTTAGGACATTGCATTTTGTTTCATTTTTTAAATTTTGTAATAAAAGTATGTATATTAATGAAAAAAGAAAGATCATAATATATATTACTACTAACTATAATCTATATCTGACATTTGGTGTATTTTCCCCCTAACCCACCCAATTATTAACACCCTATATTATTATTATATATTTGTTTTCGTTCAGGAGAAAACATTCTCCTATTTGACCTGTTAACCACAGTGCATCATCCACCACTGAATTCCATGTGTTATACAGTCTATGCTTTGTACCATCCATTCAAAGTGTAGTCAGTGGCTCTTATTCTCACCACAGAGTTGTGCTGTAATTACCTCAGTAAATTTTAGAATGTTTTCATTGTTCCAAAAGGAAAAATCCTGTATCCCCTCTCACCCCTTTATTGTTGTCCCTTAGAATTGATATAATATCTTCTTTGCCACAATTGCAAAAATATTAATATATTACTGTTAACTATTGTCCGTAAGTTATATTAGTTGCAATTTTCCCGTGTATCACCATATTCTTAGCACTTTGTAAAAGAAGAGCATTCTTATAGTTATACTATTTTTTTAAAAAAATATTTATTTATTTATTTATCCCCCCCTTGCTGCTTGTGTTTGCTGTGTCCGTTTACTGTGTGTTTTTTCTGTGTCTGCTTATCTCCCCCTTGCTGTGAGGTCTTGCTGCATCAGCCCACTGCACCGCGCGGGCCGGCCTGCCCTCACAAGGAGGCCCTGGGAGGCGAACCCGGGGCCTCCCATATGGTAAACGGGAGCTCTATCGATTGAGCCACACCCGCTTCCCATAGTTATACTATTAACCACAATCTTCATCCACCCCTGAAATCACTATATATAAATGCCCTAGATTATTCTCTAGTTTCCTTTCAATTGACATTTACTTCCACAGACTACCCCTTTCAGCCACAATCACATTTATAAATCAGCATGATTAGTTATACTCATAATGTGTTACTCTCAACTCTATTCATTTCCACACTTTACAACTAACCTTATTAATAATGCTACATACATTAAGCATCATCTCTCATTCTCAACCAACCTTCTATTACCTAGCAACCTGTACTCTAGAGTTTACCTCCGTGAGTTTGCCCATCATATTTAGTTTATATTAGCGAGACCATAAAAAATTTGTCCTTTTGTGTCTGTCTTATTTCACTCAACATAATATGACATCCATGTTGTCATATACATCTCAATTTCATTTCTTCTTACCACTGAATAGTATTCCATTGTGTGCATATTCACAATTCCATTCTGTGTGTATTCATCAGTTGATGGACAGTCGGGCTGGTTCCATATTTTAGCAATGGGGAATAATGCTGCTATATACATCGGTGTGCAAATGTCCATTTGTGTCTTTGCTTTCAGTTCTCTTTCAGTTTCATTTTGAGTTGATTTTTGTAAATGGTATGAGGTAGGATTTCTCTTCGCTCCCTCCTTTCCTTCCTCCCTCTCTGCCATCCTCCCTCCCTCCCTCCCATCCTTCCTTTTTCTTTTGTCTATTACTACCAGGTTTTGAAGCACCATATGTTGAAGATACTATTCTTTCACCACTGAGTGGACTTGACATTCTTGTCAAAAATCATTTGGCCATAAACGTGAGGGTTGATTTCTTACCTCTCAATTCAATTCCATTTGTCTATAAGTCTGTCCTTGTGCCAGTACCGTTCTGTTTTGATTACTATGGCTTTGTAATAAGTTTTAAGATTGGAAACTATGCGCCCTCTGACTTCCTTTTTCAAGAGGACTTTAGCTATACAGGACTTTCTTCTGCCTTTTTTCTATTTTGCCTTGTAAGTCTTATAAATATTTTGTCCCCCAATTTCCATTAATACCTAATTTCATATTTGTTTGATTTTTTTGCTTTGTAACATATTGAGTGCCTTCTCTTTTCTCTCTGGATATATTTTAATATATTTTTCCTTGTGGTTAATTGGTTAAAATTTAATATCCAAATATATAACAATAATATTTTGTTTGATAATTACTTGAATTCAATAGCATACACATATAATTTTCCAATACTCCTTCTTCCCCCATCTTTTTTTGTACTTGTTACAAATTCTAACTTTGTGTGTTGTATGTCCACAACCATAGATATATTATTACTTTTTATACATTTGTATTTTAGCACCTTTAGGGAGTAAGTAGTGGAATTACATACCAAACAATATAATACAATAATACTGGCATTTATAATTCCCCAAATTACCTTTACTGAAGGCCTTTATTTCT
Source organism: Cabassous unicinctus (assembly GCA_029593785.1). NCBI lineage: Eukaryota > Metazoa > Chordata > Mammalia > Cingulata > Chlamyphoridae > Cabassous > Cabassous unicinctus. The sequence goes on along the minus strand of JAQZBX010053769.1, from coordinate 5,459 downwards.
TTATGCCTCTTTGATCCATTCTCAAGTGTACTTACATTTCAGTCTGAAGAATTCCTTTTCGCATTGCTCATAGGGCAGAATTAGTGGTGATGTATTCCCTCAACTTTTGTTTATTCTTTTTTTGAAAGATAAAAATATCTTTTTTTTGAAAGATAAATATGTCTTTCAAGATATAAGATTCTTGGTTGGTAGTTGTTTTCTTTCAGTGCCTTAAGTTTTTCAACCAACTGCCTTTTTGCTTCCATGCTTTCTCATGAGAAATTGACACTCAAATCTTATTGGGACTCCATTTTATGTAAGAAATCGCTTTTCTCTTGCAGCTTTCAGTACTCTCTCCTTGTGCTTTGCAGTCAATAGTGTGATTAGTGTATGATGTGGCATATTTTTCTTCATGTTTATCCTGTTTGGTGTTCTCTGGGTTTCTTGCATATGCATATTCACATCTCTTGTTAGGTTTGGGAAGTCCTCTGTTATTATTTCTTCGAATATTCCTTCTTTCCTTTTCATCCCCCTCCTTCTCAGACTCCCATAATACTTAGATTGTTACACATGATGGTTTCCCAGAGGTGTCTTAGGCTATTTTCACTTTTTATAATTAAATTTTCTTTCCTTCCTCAGCCTGATTCATTTAAATTGTTTTGTCTTCAAGGTCACTGATTCTTTCTTCTGCCAGTGCCAATCTGTTCTTGAAACCCTCCTGTGAATTTTTCAGTTCAGTTCTTCTTGCTCACATTTCCAGAATTTCTGTTTGGATCACTTTAAAATTTCTGTTTATTTACTAAGATAATCATATTGCTCATTCATTGTTGTCCTGATGTGTTTTAATTCATTCTCTGTATTTTCCTTTACTTCCCTGAGCATTTTTGAGAAAATTTCCTCAAGTTTTTTCCCCATATGTCCACATTCTGGTCTTCCCTGTTGGTGTTTTCCAGATTTTTCTTCTCTTTCTTTGAATGGGACATTATTTCCTGTTTCTTTGTTGTCTTTTACTCTTTTTGCATTTTAATATTTTAAACTATTAACTGCGAGATTTCCCCCCAAATTGTCCATTTCTTGATTTTGTAAGAAGCTGGTGATGAGACAGAGATATTCTTGAACTTCAGCCCTCCTATCAGGAAGGTCTGGCCAAGGCAAATGCAGTTTGTAGAGTCCTCCCTGTCTTTTGTGTTCTTGTGTCTTTTCTTGGGCTTGTATTTCTTAGTTGTTTTGGAATCCCCTATTTACAGGAGCTGGTATGTCCCCTCCAATTCTAAGAGACAGATCTCCTTTTTGGGTGTTTAAAATAGACAGCACCAGTCTGTCTGCCTGTATAGGTTCTTTTACTCCTTTTGTTGTCTCAGGCTGCTTTCACCTGGAGGGCAAATTATGGGAGGGGGAGCACCCTGGACAGCAGTTTTCCAAGTCTGGCTTTTCCCACCAAAATAGGACCATGGACCCATGAAATGGGCACTGACCAGCTCAAATGTGCCCTGGGGAGAGGATCAGACAGTATGCCAGGTACTTCTTCCATGTCTTTACAATCCTGAGCTTTCTTGACCTGCTCAAGAAATGCAGCCTTTGAAGTTGTCCCCTGTAGCCCTGAGGAAGTGTACCATTGTTAAGACTCCTCCACTTCCCTTTTGCTCATTGGTGGTTTGGAATCATGGCCACCCTCAGAGCTGGGTTCAGAGTGATTTGATGTTGCTAATCAAAAACCATCATCAGTGATCAACCTTGCCAACCTCTTCCTTGGGGTAAAGGATTTTTATGTTCCTTTCTTTCATCAGGGAGCTAGCCAGGAGCTGGATCCCAGTGTTGCCTACTGTGAGAGTGGGGGATGGGGATGGGAACAAGTAACCACCCTGTAGAGAAAGCAATTTACTGATCTTTACCATAATTTATCAGCTTCTTCCTACTGCACTTCTGAATGCTGTACAGTGTTTTATTGGCCTCCAGAGTTTAAAAAACAATTGTTTCAGACTGTTCCAGCCTGTTTAACTGTTTTTTGTTGTTGTTTTTTTTGTGGAAGGACTGAATTCTAAAGATTTCTACTCAGCCATCTTCCCCAAATCCTCCCTCATTTCTTCCTAAGATATTTGTTATTTTCTTTTTGGTTACTATGGTGTTAAAATTTTACATATTAAATTTATAGCAATCATTTTATTTGATACCAACATGTCTTCAATAGCATAAACGTATACTCTCCTGATATACTCTTGCTGGTAATTTTTCCAAATTATGCCATTGTACATTGCATGCCCAAAAGAATAGATTTTTCATTACTCTTTAAGTACTTGTAGGCTAGTACATTTAAGAAGTAAGAAGTGGAGTTACATACCAAAAAATATAATTCAATTATATGGGCATTTATAATTACCCATATAATTACCTTTACTGGAGGTCTTTATTTCTTTATGGAGTTTGATCCACTATCTAGTGTCCTTTCCTTTCAGTTTGAAGAACTTCCCATAGTATTGCTTGTAGGGAAGGTAAATGAACTCCCTCACCTTTTGCTTATCTGTAAATGCCTTAATCTCTCCCACATTTCTGAAAGTAAGTTTTGCAGGAGATAAAATTCTTGGTTGGCAATTGTTTTCTTTCAGTAATTTAGATTTTGTACCATTGCCTTCTGCTTCCATGTTTCTGACCAGAAATGGACACTTAATTTCACTGTGATTCTTTTATACATAAATTGTTGCCTTTTTCTTGTAGCCTTTAGAATTCTTTCCTTCTCAATTCCTTGGACAATTTGATAACTGTATGTCAGTGCATGGTTCTCTTTTAGTTTATCCTCTTTCAGCTTGTGTTTCTTGAATGTGCATATTGATGTCCTTCATTTAATTTGGGAAATTCTCTGCCATTAATTCCTTGAATATTTCTTCTGCCCTTTTCTCTCTTTCTTCTCCCTCTGGACCCTAATAATTCTCATATTTATAACACTTGATGGTGTCCCACAGGTCACTTAGGCTCTGTACATTCTCTCTTTTTTTAAAATATGCTTTTTTAAATTTTTGAAAAAAGATGCTTAGATTACATAAATGTTGTATAAAAATGTAGGGGATTCCCATATGACCCACACTTTTCCCCTCCCACACTTTCCCACATTAACAATATCCTTCATTAGTGTGGTATATTTGTTACAATTGATGAACACATATTGGAGCATTATAACTAAGCATGGATTATAGTTTGCATTATAGTTTAATCTCTCTTCTGCACAACTTTGTAAGTTATGACAAGATATATAATGGCCTGTATCTGTCATTGCAACATCATTCTTTATTGATCCTCTGTTGAGATGTTCTGTCTAATGGTGATAATGGTGCATTAAACTCCTATACTATGATTGTAGAGGTATATATTTCTCCAATTAGTTTTCCAGTGTTTGATTCATGTATTTTGAGGTGCCCTCTTTAGGTGCATAAATGTTTGTGATTGTTCCTTTTCTTGAGAGACTACCCCTTTTATTAATATATAATGTCCTTCTTTGTCTCTTACAATAGTTTTGCATTTAAAGTCTATTTTGTCTGATATTAGTATAGCTACTTCTGCCCTTTTTTGGTTATTGTTTGCATGTAACTTTCAGCTGCCTTGTGTCCCTGGGTGTAAGGTGAGTTTTTTGTAGACAGCATATAGATGGGTCATGTTACCTTATCCATTCTGCTAATCTGTGTCTCTTGATTGGAGAATTTAATCCATTAACATTCAATGTTATTACTGTGTAGGAATTGAATCCATTAACATTCAATGTTATTACTGTTAAGGAATTACAGTAGTTCTTTTTTTTTTAGGTTTAAGTATGCCATATGTTGTTTTTATCTCTCTTTTTATCTTTTTAGTTTTTCTTACCAATAATTTTCTTTCCTACACTCTTCTCTAACTCTCTCTCTCCTGTTTTTTCCTTTCAACCTGTAGAACTACCTTTAGTATTTCTTGAAGAGCATGTTTCTTGTTGACATACTCTCTTAATTTCTGTTTATCTGTGAATATTTTGAACTCTCCCTCAGTTTTGAATTCCAGCTATGCTGGGTACAGAATACTTGGCTGGTAGTTTTTTCTTTTAGCACCTCAACTATGTCATACCACTGCTTTCTTGTCTCCGTGGTTTCAGATGAGAAATCAGCACTTAATCTTATCGAGCTTCCTTTATATTTGATGGATCTCTTTTCCCTTGCTGCTTTCAGTATTCTCTTTGTCTTGACCATTGGACAACTTGTCAGCATGTGTCTTGGGGTAGGTCTCTTAGGATTTATACTGTTTGGGGTGCACTGCTCTTCCTGGACATGTGCTTCCATGTCCCTCAAAAGAGTTGGGATATTTTCAGCCATTATTTCCTCCGACACTCCTTCTGCCCCCTTTCCCTTCTATTCTCCCTCTGTGATGCCTATAATGCATATATTTGTGTGTTTCATTTTGTCATTCAAACCTCTAAGTTCTGCTGGTTTTTTTTCTATCTTTTTATCTATTTATTCTACTATCTTTTTAATTTCAGATGTACTGCCTTCAACATCACTAATTCTTTCCTCTGCCTGTTCAAATTTGGTGTTATGTGCTTTGAGTGTATTTTTGATTTCTTGCATTGTGCCATTCACCACCATCATATCCATTATCTTTTTATATATGTTTACAATTTCTTCAGTATGTCCCCCCAGTGTCTTCTTAATATTGTTTATCTCTTCCTTTACTTCATTAAGTTGATCCATGATATGTGTTTGGATATCCCTGATTAGTTGTTCCACATTCTGCATCTCCTCCTGTTCTTTAGTTTGTTGATTAGACTGGGCCATGTCTTCCTCTTTCTTAGTATGGCTTGTAATTTGTTATTGGTGTCTAGGCATCTGTTTATGTTGACGTGCTTGTTTGGTTGATTAGCTTCTCTTTCTACTCTAGGGTTTTACATTTTGTTTTTTTGTATGTGAGTGTTAAGGTTCCTTATGGACACTTGGTTTCTCTTATTCTATATCCTTGCAATTGTCTGTATCCCCTTGATAAAACATATTAGGACCAGAGAAAAGGAAAGACATAAGAAGAGAAAAAGAATAATAGTAATAATAATTTTCAAAAAATGGTAGAAGAGGAAACATACAAGAGTTAGGAAAATAAGTAATGTAAGTAAAAAATTTAAAAAAGTACAAAGGAAAAAGAATAAAAAAATGGAAGAGAAAAATGAAACAAGGAAAAATATAGAGAAAAAAATAGAGTGAATTAAAAGGCAAGAATGATGAGAAGAAAGGAAAAGAGAAAAAGAAAGAAAGAAAAAAAAGAAAGAGAACTAAAAAGAAATGAAGGCCAAACAAAAAGAGGTAGAATGAAAGAAAAACAACAGAAAACAGAAGATCAAAAAATGAGGGAAAGAAAAGAAATACTTTATTTTAGGTAGAAAAAATAAGTTTTGAGAAAGAAAGCAAACAGAGAAAGGAAAAAGACAACACACAAGAAACAACAACAACAACAGAACAACCCAGGAAAAACAGCCTTCC
>JAQZBX010053768.1:0-18804 GCA_029593785.1 Cabassous unicinctus | reverse complement strand
CTTAATTGTTTATATTTTCAATTATTAAATGTACAAAATACAGTAAAAAAAAAAAAAAATTCAAAAGACACAACTAAGTTAAAAGTAAAAGGATGGCAAAAAATATACCATGCAAATAGTAACAAAAAGAGAGCTGACGTAGCTATATTAATAACTGATGAAATAGACTTTAAGTCCAAAACTGTTATATGGAACATAAGCGATTACAATATATTGATAAAGGGATCAATTCAACAAGAAGATCTAGCAATTATAAATAATGGCAGAGCTGCAAAATATATGAAGCCAATACTGACTGATCTTAAGGTAGAAAGAGACAGTTCTACATTAATAGTAGGAAACTTCAATAATAGATATTACACCAAGACAGATGATCAATAAGGAAATTGAAAGATAATACAAAGTCTAAACCAACTAGACCAAACAGACATATATAGAAAACTTTATCCAACAACAGCAGAATACACAATCTTCTCTGGTGTACATGGGTCATTCTCCAGGATAGACTGCAGGTTAGGTACCAAAACAAGTCTCAATAAATTTTAAAGTATTGAAGTCATACAATTTATCTTCTTCAATGAAGCTTAACAAAGCTAAAAATAAATAACAGAAGGAGAACTGGAAATGTCGCAAATATGTGGTATTAAACATACTCTTAAACAACCAATGGGTCAAAGAAGAAATCACAAGGGAAATTAGGAGATATCTTGAGATGAATGGAAATTAAAACACAACATACCAAAACTCACAGCATCTAGCCAAGGCAGTTAAGGTGTACTCGAATGAGGATGCATCTTAATCCAATATGGTTGAAGTCCTTATGAACAAAACAAATTAGACAAAGGAAGAGAAGCCACAGGAAGAGCAGGACCTAGAAATCAACAGAAATTAGAGAAAAAGGAGAAGACAACACCACATGCATTGCCATGTGACAGAAAAGCCAAGGACTAAGATCATGAGGAACAGGGCCAGAAAATCACAGAATTCGGGAAGAAACCATCACCTAACTGACACCTCAATTTGGGGTTTCTCCTAGCCTCAAAACAGTGAGCCATAAATCTCATTCTTTAAGCCAATGCATTTTATGGTATTTGATTTTGAAGCTGAGAAACTATAACACTTTATATACATATAGCAGTTCCAAGAGGGAAATTTATAGCTCTTATAACTTACCTTAAAAGGAAAAGAGGGGGACTTCCAAGAAGATGGCATTGGAGTAGGTAGGCAGGGCTCAACTTCCTCACAAAAACAATGGAGAAAGGGCAAAAAGCTGCCCTAGGGAGCTGCCTTGGGGATCTGCAAACTAGGAGGGTGCTGTGCATCCCCCAAGAGGGCAAGGGACAGAGAGACAAAGAAGCTAAAACAAAAACCGTGAGTTACTAGCCTCTGTGGCCGGGAACAGCACCCATCTCTCACCTTCAAGGAGCACAGCCTGGATAAAACCTGTGGCTCACTGCAGCCAACTGAGAGGGGGAACAGACATCTTATTTCCAGGGAATAGGGAGCATTCGGTGGAGTCTGGATTCTCTTCAGTGACTTTGGCCAGCAGAGCCTGCTTTGAATCTAGATTCTAGTCAGAGTAGAATTATAGGCAAGTGGAGGTTGAAAGAGGGACCTCCTTGAAAAGATTTGCTGACAAGCACCATCTGCTGGGTAGTCAGGAAACTGCAAGGAGAAAAAACACTTTGGAGTCTCTCATCCCAGGCCCGTGGATCATATCTGCATCCCATTAGTGAGTCCCTGGTCCTATTTTGATAACTTAAGCTAGGCAATTTTAAAGACTTAGAATAAGTTGAACAAAAAATTAAAGAAATTCCATAAAGAACTTATGGAATGAGAGACACAATAGATGAGATTAAAAACACATTAGAAGCATATAACAGCAGATTTGAATTCATGTAGGACAGAATTAGTAAATTGGAGAACCGAGCACCTGAACTTGAAAAGACAGGAGAACAGGAAGAGAAAAGAATGGAAAAAATGGAACAGGGACTCAGGGAATTGAATGACAACATGAAACGCACAAATATATATATTACCGGTGTCCCAGAGGGAAAAGAGAATGGAAAAGGGGCAGAAAGAATATTTGAGGAAATAATGACCAAAAATTTACCAACCCTTATGAAAGACATAAATATCAAAATCCAAAAAGGACAACACAACCCAAACAGAATAAATCTGAAGAGACCTCCTCCAAGACACTACTATTCAGAATGACAAATATCAAAGATAAAGAGAGGACTTCTGAAAGAAGCAAGAGAAAAGCAAAGCATCACATACAAAGGAACCTCATTAAGACTAAGTGCCGATTTATGTACCATTTATGTAATCTAAGTATCTTTAAAAATAATAATAATAAAGTTTATTTAAAAAAGAAAAAAAGACAAAGGGCCAATCTCTCATTAGAAACCATAGAGGCAAGAAGACAGTGATATGATGCCTTTAAGGCACCAAGTGAGAAAACCTGCCAACTCAGAATTCTTTATCTGACAAAACTATCCTTCAAAAATGAGGTTGAGTTTAAAGTCTTCACAGACAAACAAAAACTGAGAGAGTATGTTACCGAAGGCCAGATTTACAGGAGATACTAATGGACAAGAGATTTGGAGAAGAGTGTAGAAATGAAGATTATTTGTAAGGGTAACTTACAGGATAAAAAGACAGACAATAGTAAAATATGACAACAGAAAGCCAAAGGATAAAATGGACGAAGTAAGTAATGCCTTTATAGTAATAACTATGAATGATACTGGACTGAACTCCCCAATCAAAAGACATAGATTGACAGAATGGATTAAAAAAATATGAGCTATCTATGTGCTGTCTACAAGAGACTCACCTCAAATATAAGAATACAATCAGGTTGAAAGTGATAGCTTGGAAAAAGATATTCCACACAAATAGTAACCAAAAAAGATCTGGAGTAGCAATACTAATGTCAGACAAAATAGATTTTAAATGCAAAACTGTTACAAGAAATGAAGAAGGTCATTATACATTAATAAAAGAGCAATTCACCAAGAAGAAATAACTATAATAAATATTTATGCACCTAAAAAGATAAATGAGGCACACACAGGCAAAACTGAAAGGAAAAATAATAATTGGAGACTGCAATACACAACTCACAGCATTTGATAGAACAGTTGGACAGAGGATAAATAAAGAAACAGAGAGCTTGAATAATATGATAAATGATCTAGACCTAAATGACAATTTATAGAGCATAACACCCCAAAACAGCAGGATATACATTCTTTTCAAGTGCTCAAGAACCCTTCTCCAGAATAGACGATATGTTGGGTCAAAAGACAGGTCTCAATAAATTTTAAAAGACTAATATTTTACAAAGCACTTCTTTCTCTGACCATAATGGAATAATTCTGGAAATCAAAAATTGATGAAAACAAGAAAAACTCACAAATACATGGAAATTAAACAACACACTCTTAAATAATTAGTGAGTCAAAATAGAAATTGCAAGAGAAATCAGGAAATATCTTTAAACGAATGAAAACAAGAACACAACATATCAAAACCTATGAGATACAGCAAAAGGCGGTGCTGAGAAGGGAAATTTATAGCCATCAATGTTTACATTAAAAAAGAAGAAAGAGATAAAATCGAAGACCTAACTGCACACCTGGAGGAACTAGAAAAAGAACAGCAAATTTATCCCAAACCAAGCCAAAAGAAAAAAATAGTAAAGCTCAGAATAGAAATAAATGAAACTGAGAAGGAAAAACAAAAATAGAACCAACAAAACCAAAAGTTGGTTCCTCGAGAAGATCAACAAAAACCAACAAACCCTTAGCCAGACTGACAAAGAAAAAATGCAAATAAATAAAATCAGAAATGAAAGCGGAGACATTACCACTGACCCTGTAGAAATAAGGGAGATCATGATAGGTTATTATGAACAAATGTACGCCAACAAACTAGACAACAGAGACAAAATGGACAAATTCCTAGAAACACATGAACAACTACACTGATCCTACAAAAAATAGAAGACCTCAGTAACCAACCACAAGTAGAGATTAAAACAGTCATCAAAAACCTCCCCAAAATTAAAAGCCCAGGACCAGATAGCTTCACAGGTGAATTCTACCACTCATTCAAAGAAGATCTAATACTAATCTTGCTCAAGCTCGCCAAAAAACTGAACAGGAAGGAATGCTACCAAACTCATTCTATGAAGCCAAATGCATCCTAATACCAAAACCAGATAAAGATAGCACAAAAAAAGAAAACTACAGACCAATATCTCTAATGAATATAGATATAAAAATCCTCAACAAAATACTTGCCAATCGAATCCAAAAGTACATTGAAAGAAATATACACCATGAGCAAGTAGGATTTATCCCAGCTATGCAAGGGTGGTTCAACACAAGAAAAAAGAAAAAGGATAGGAGAGGATTGTGGGGAAAAGGATAGAAGAGGAAAATCAAGGAATCAGTCCCTCCAAAAAAACAACTACTGAAATAGCAGGAACTATCTGAGACAACTATTTTGGAACTCTGGAATCTAGTGGAAAACTGCACAGCATCCAGGGAAGAGTAGGAGAAAGAGGTTGGCAAATTGTGTAAATACTGATGAATTTCACCCTCTGTGCTGTGGCTACCATTTCCAATCCCCCAAACACATGGCAGACAACAGTGAGGACTGCAGTCCAGGGTCCTGGTGCAGATAGCTGGTGCCAGGATGAGATATAAGGACCTCCTCCTCCATAATCCAGGGAAATGTGGTGCAATCAATGATCACTGATTTGAATCAGCAACTTAAGGTTGCTGAAGGGTCAGCCCTGAGGGCAGCCACTGTTCCAAACAACTTCAGGAAAAAGTGGTAAAGGATTCTTATAGAGTCAGTACCTACATTTTTCTTCTCCTCTTGACACTTTTCACTCCCCATTTGGGAGCAAAAATAGTATGGAAAAGTCATAAATTGACAGCACCAGACCTCAGCAACAAAAACCCCTGCAATCACTAAGGAGTGGGAGAACCAGATTTCCAGAGTTATAACAACTGTTTTAGTTTCCTAGACTGCTTAAAGCAAATACCCTGACATGGGTCAGGTTAAACAATGGGAATTTATTCGCTCACAGTTTTGAGGCTGGAAAAGTATCCACATCAAGACATCATCAAGGCGATGCTTTCTTCCTAAAGACTGGCATTCTGGGACTGGTGGTTGGTGACCATGGTGTCTGCTGGTCTCTCCCTTATCTTCTGGGTTTCATTGATTTCAGCTTCTTGTTTCTGTGGCTTGCCCATTCTCTGTCTGAATTTCAATCTTTTTTAAACGACTCCAGTAATAGGACTAAGACACATCCTCAATGAGGTGGGTCACACCTTAACTTTAAGTAGCCTCATCAAAAGGTCCTACTTACAATGGGTCCACACACACAGGAATGAATTTAAGAACATGTTTTTCCATGGTACATACAGCTTCAAACCACAACAACAAGGTAATACTCAGAATGTTCTGTTATCAACAAAAAAATTACAAAACACACAAAGAAACAGAAAAGTATAGTCAATTAACAGAAACAACCCCTGAGAGAGCTCATACATTGGAACTCTTGCTCAAAGTCTTAAAATTAACCATATGAAATATATTCAATGAGCTAATGGAATCCACATACAAAGAACAAAAGGAAATTAGGAAAAAGTCATCAGAACAAGTTAAAGACATGGAATTTGTAAAAAGGAACCAAACATAAATGTTGTAGATGAAAACTACAGAAATTGAAATGAAAAACACATTAAACAGATTCAACAGTAGATCTGAAGAGGCTGAATAAAGGATAACAGAATTTGAACATAAGACGATATAAATGATCCAGTGTGAAGAGCAGAAAGAAAAGATACTGAAGAAAAATGACTAGAATCTAAGGGACCTGTGGAACACCATAAAGCATACCATTATATGCATTATGGAGTCCTAAAAGGACTCCACAGAAAGGGCTAGAAAGGGGCCAAAAAAGTATTTTAAGAAATAATGATTGAAAACTTTCGAAATCTAATGAAAGACATGAATATACACATCTAGGAAGCTCAACAAATGCCAAGCAGCATAGACTCTAAGAGATGTACACCAAGACACATGATAGCATAACTGTCAAAATCCAGAGACAAAGAGAGGATTTTGATAACAGCGAAAGAAAATAGACATGTCATATGCAAGGAATATCCAATATGATTAACAGCAGATTTCTCAGAGGCCAGTTGTCAGTTGACATATTTAAAGGCCTTAGAGAAAAAAAGATTGTCAACTAAGAATTTTATATCTGGCAAAATTAACTTTCACAAATGAAGGAGAAATTAAGACAATTACAGATAAACAAAAGCTGAAAGAGTTCATAACCAGAAGATCTGCCCAATAAGAAATGCTAAAAAGATTACTTCAGGCTGAAATAAAAGGACACTAGGCAGTAACTGGAAGCCATAAGAAGAAATAAAGAACATTGGTAAAGGTAATTACATATATTTTCAGTTTGTAGCTGCTTTTCCCCACTATATGAATTAACAAGTAAAAGTTTAAAATAACATATTTCTATGTTAATGGGCAGACATGTATAAAGATGTAATCTGGGGAAATAACAATATAAAGGGGGACAGTCTGAGAAATGCAAGAGTAGCAAGTCTGTATATTAATGAAACTAGGTTGGTACCAGTCGGAATAGATAGTTATTAATTTAACATGTGTATAAAAAAAACAAAAAAATAAAATAAAATAAAAAAACAAATTTAACATGTGCACTGTATTTACAAAGGTTATTACTAAGAAAATAACTAAAATTAGAGAGAAAATAAAAGAAAAAGGGAATTAAAATGTTTGTATTAGACAGGATTCTCTAGGGAAAAAAAGAACAGGAGATATAAAGGCAGGTCACAAGCCAGGATCTCCAATGGAGGCTTTTAATTAATTCTCCAGGAGAAGCTGACTGGCTAAAACAGAGACGGAAATTCTCCCTTGTCCTCCAGGTTCTGCTGATATTTAACTTCGTGCTTCTGGGGCTTTCTTCCTCTATGTCTGAATTTCATTCAGTTAATAAAGGACTCCAGTAATAAGACAGAGACCCATCCTTATTGGTATGGGCCACACCTTAACTGAAGTAACCTCATTAAAAGGTCCTACTTACAATGGATTCACATCCACAGGAATAGATTAGGCTTAAGAACATATTTTTCTGGGGTACACAGAGCTCCAAACCACACACTCTACCCTATGGACCCCAAAAAGACATGCTGTTTCTACATGCAAAATGCACTCATTCCATAACAACATCCCAAAAGCCGTAGGTCCAGGATAGACTTTATATTAGGCCACAAATAAAATCTTAATAAATAGAAAAAATTGAACTCATACAAATAATCATCCCAGGCCACAATGGAATAAAGCTAGAAATCAATAACAGAAGGAAACCTGGAAAATTTACAAACATGTAGAAAGTAAATAATGCACAAATAACAATCCACGGGTGCAAGAAGAAATCACAAAGAAAATCAGGAAATAATTCAGATGAATGAAAAAAAAATGACAACACACCAAAACTTATTGGATATAGCAAAGGCAATGCTCAAAAAGAAATTTGTAGCTCTAAATGCATACATTAAAAAAGAAGCAAGTTCACAAATCAATAATCTAACCTCATACCTAAAGAAACTAGAACATGAAGAGCAAACTAAACCCCAAGTAGAAGGAAGGATATAGTAAAGATTAGAGCAGAGATAAATGAAATAGAGAATACAAAAAACAACAGCCTAACGTTGGTTTTTTAAAAGATCAATAAAATCAACAAGTCTTAGCCAGACTGATGAAGAAAAATAGAGAGAGAAGACACAAGTTAACTACAACCAGAAACGAAACTGGAGACATTACTACCAACTTTACAGGAATAAAATGGATTAGAAGAGGGTACTAAGCCAACAAATGAAAAAATCTAGATGAAATGGACAAATTCTTAGAAACATACAAAGTACCTAATCTGTCACAAGAAGAAATAGAAAATTTCAACAGATCCATAACAAGTAAAGAAATTGAATCAGTAATTAAAAACCTCCCAACAAAGAAAAGCCCCTAACCAGATACCTTCACTGCTGAAACCTACCAAACATTTAAAGAAGATTTAACACCAATCCTTTTCAAACTCTTTCAAAAAATGCAAGTGGAGGGATTACTTCCTAACACATTCTTTGAGGCCAGCATTACCATGATGCTAAGACAGAAATAAACAGCATAAGAAAAAATTTCAGACCAATATCCTTTATGAATAGATGCAAAAAAACCTCAACAAAACACTGGCAAACCAAATCCAACAGTACATTAAAAGGATTATATTACAAAATTAAATGGGATTTATTCCAGGAATGTAAGAATGGCTCAACATAAGAAAATCTGTCAATGTAATACACCAAATTAATACAATGAAGGGGGAAAAAAAAAAGCAAACACATAATCAATTGGTACAAAAAAGGCATTTGACAAAATCCAACATCCTTTCAGATATAAACACATAAAACTAGGAATACAAGGGAACGCCTCAACATGATAAAGGGCATAAATGGGGGAAGCGGATGTGGCTAAAGCAGCTGGGCACCCACCTACCACATGGGAGGTCCTGGGTTTGGTTCCCAGTGCCTCCTAAAGAAGATGAGCAAGACAGCAAGCTGACACAACAGGCTGGCACAGTGACTTGACACAACAAGATGACACAGCAAGAGGACACAGCAAGAAGACACAATGAGGAGACACAATGAGAGGCACAACAAGCAGGGAGCAGACATGGCTCAAGTGATTGGGCGCCTCCCTCCCACATGGGAGGTCATAGGTTCGGTTTCCGGTGCCTCCTAAAAAGAAGATGAGCAGACATAGAGAGCACACAACGAACTGACACAGAGAGCAGATAGCGAGCGCAAACAATGGGGTAGGGGGGAGAAATAAATAAATAAAATAAAATATTTTTTAAAAAGGTACATATATGAAAAACCTACAGCAAATACACTCAATGGTTTAAGACTGAAAGCTGTGTGTTCTTCTGTGTCTGCTTGTCTTCTCTTAAATGGCACCGGAAACCGATCCTATCCTGGGACCCTCTGGAGTGGGAGAGAGGCACTCAATCTCTTGCGCCACCTCAGCTCCCTGGTCTGCTGCATCTCTTATTGTCTCTCCTCTGTGTCTCTTTTTGTTGCGTCATCTTACTGCACCAGCTCTCCACTCGGGCCAGCACTCTGTGAGGGCCAGCACCCCTGCACAGGCCAACACTCCACATGGGCCAGCTCTCTGCTTGGGTCAGCTTGCTGCATGGGCCAGCTTGCCTTCACTAGGAGGCCGTGGGAATCAAACCCTGGATGTCCTATATGGTAGACAGGAGCCCAATCACTTGAGCCACATCTGCTTCCCTGATAAGTGTTTAGAATCCAGAATATATTAACTCCTGCAATTCAACAACCAAAAGACCAACAACCCAATTAAGGATTTGAATACACACTTCTCTAAGAATGAATACAAATGGCCAAAAGTATATGAAAACATGTTCAACATCAGTAACTGTTAGAAAAATACAAATTAAAACTATAATGAGATACCACTTACACCCACTAGGACAGGCTATTATTTTAAAAACTGAAAATAGCAAGTGTTAGCAAGGATGCAGAGATACATTGTTGGTGAGAATGTAATATGTTGCAGCAACTGTGGAAAACATTTTGGTGGTTCCTCAGAAAATTAAACCTACCACCAGGCAATTCCTCTCCTAGGTATATACACAAAAGAACTGAAAGCAGGACTCGAACAGATATTTGTATATCAATGCTAATAGCATCATTATTCACAATTGTCAAAAGGTGGAAGCATCCCAAGTGTCCATCAAAAGATGAAAGGATAAATAAAATGTGGTATATACATATAATGGAATATTATTCAGCTGTAAAACAAAATGAAGTCCTGATATATGTGACAACATGGATGAATCTTCAAGACATTATGCTGAATGAGATAAGGCAGACACAAAAGGACAAATATTGTATGACACCAAATGATTTATCTTATATGAAAAATTTATAGTAAGCAAATTCATAGAGACAGAAAACAGAATAGTAGTTACAAGGAGTGACATGAGGCTTTGGGGAGTTACTACTAAATGAGTATGAGTTTTGGTTTAAAACGATGAAAACAGTCTGGAAATAGAGAGTGGTGAAAGTTATACAGTATTGTCAATTCAAAGAATTTGCCATTTAAAATGATTAAAATGACCTTTATGTTATGTATATTTTACCACAATTAAAAATAAATGATTTTTTTTTTAAAAAGAAGTGCTCAAATCAGAAATGAGAGACTCAACCTCACAAACGGAGAATCTATTAAAAGCAGAGCAAACTAAACCCAAAGCAAGCAGAAGGAAGGAAAGATTAGAGCAAAGGTAATTGAAATAGAAAATTAAAAAATAATAGAGAATCAAGAAAACCAAAAGTTGAAAAAAATCAATAACATTGGCAAACATTTAGCTAGAATGACAAAGAAAAAATGAAAGACAACATATAAAATTAAAATCAAAATGAAAGGGGGACATTAGTATTCACAAAAATAAAAGGATTATAAAAGGATACTATGAACAACTTTATGCCAACAAATTAGATAACCTAGATGAAATGGACAAAGTCCTAGAATACACAAACTACCTACCCTAAATCAAAAAGAAACAGACAATCTCAACAGAACAAATAATTGAATCATTAATCAAAAACCTCCCAACAAGGAAAAGCTCAGGACAAGATGGTTTTACTCATGAATTTTACCAAACAGTATCACCTTAATACCAAAGCCAGATAAACAGGCCACAAGAAAAGAAAATTACACACCAATATGCCTTATGAATATACATGCAGATATCCTTAACAAAATGCTAGCAAACCAAATCCAACAGCACGTTAAAAGAATTATATACCATGATCAAGTGGGATTTATCCCAGGGATGCAAGGCTGGTTTAACGTAAGAATATAATGCACACTGATGTTTCAAAGAAAAAAACCATATCAAGTAGCCTGCTAAAACAATGACCCTCCAATTAATCGCTCTTCTCTCTGTTTTCCACAGCCCTTTGCAATGTAACTTTGCTGCTTTCCCCATCAAGAGATGGAGCCTATTTATCTACTCCTTGAATCTGGGCTGGACTTTTGACTTGCTTTGACCAAAAGAAAATAGAGTAGGAGTGATAATGTGTTATTCTGAGGCTAGACCTTAAGCAATCTTGCAGCTTCTGCTCTCACCATCTTGAAAAACTCCTACCATCATGTAAAAAACCCCAACCTGGTCTACTGAAGGATGAGGCCAGAGAAGACATGAAGCACCCTGGCCATCAGACAGAAACAAATACCACATATATGAGTGAGGCCATAGTGAACCATCCATTTCATATCAAGCTGTCAGTTGACTACAACTATATGACACAAAGAAGAACTGCCAGCTGAGCTCAGCCAAAATTGTAAAACTGTAAGAAAATAAGTGACTGTTGCTTTAAGTCACTAAATTTGGTATAGTTTGTTACAAAGCAATATATGTTATACCATACCTTCTTGTTCTGCTTTTGGATCTAGACCTCTGAACTCTATAGGATTTCCCTCGACCCCTTGAACGACTTCGACTTCGTTTTCTTCTAGAGCCATAAGAAGAGCTACTGCTTGATCGATGCCTGCGTCTGAATTAAGATATAATCAAATATTATTGCTAAAAAAATTTTTGTAATGGACATTAAGGAGAAATCTTCTAGTTTCTAAAGAATCATGTCATTTTTACTATACAAAGAAGGTAACCACAACTCATCTCTCTCTTTCCTTGAAGTAAAATAAAGATAAATTAAAACATTTTTTTCTCTTGAACACATGACTGGTTAGTGATTCCATCAGCTACTAATTAAGGCATTATTGGCTCTTAAGTAGTATACAATCCTTCTAATATTACCAGATAATATGGTATAAGAACTAAACCAGTTTACATCTATTTATCTACAAAGAACAGGCAAAGGATAAGGACACAAGTCCTTTGGCTAGACTTGACGGGGGAAAAAAAAAAAAACACCTCTGGGTTGGGACTTAACCCTCATAAATACATAAATATTAAACAAAAAATGTTTCACCTAGCAAAATTAAAAGTACAAAAACACATGAACAATAGAGAATATTATCCTCAGTACAGTATAAATAAAAATTATGAAAATTACCTTCTATCATAAGAATGTGAACGAGGCTGAAGATCTCTGGACCAAGACCTTGACTTTGACCTTGATTTCCTTCCACCTTTCTTTCGGTTATATATTCTACTATCTGAAGAACTACTTGAAGATGACCGTCTCCGGTGTTTCTTTTTTCTCTTACTTCTGCTTTCTTCTTCAGTATCTGATGACCGGCGTCCCATTTCTATAAGCTTAAATTAAAAGAAAATTGTTAGGGTACAATGGGTGACACTCAACATAGCAATTTTTGTAAAAATCTGTAACTATTTTAAGTCTTTAAAAAAACAACAACAACAAAGTCTTAGGTAAACCTTAAATGTGCTAGGGTTTGTTTTTTTTTTTGACAGGACATGAGAAATAGTTCTAGTACAGTCCTTTAGGATATCAATAAAATAAAATTTTTAGAATTTATGAACAATTAAAATTTGCTCCAAATTTTTTCAAATATCTCTCAGAAAAGTCAACCCTGACAATGATTCATTATATCAATTTTCTTTTATTTTAACTTTCATTTGTCATTAATTAAATGACATTTGGTTTAGGGATCAACTGCCTAATCCTCCAATTTCAGATTACCTGAAGGTAAAAGTTATTTTACTATCTTACAGAGTTACATATTGTCTAACTGAAAATCCTAAATATTTAAATGTGTAAGACCTAATTAGTCATCAAAAAAAAAAGTGCAAATTGAAGCGATGCACTAAAATCACTTCATCTGTGAAATTTTGGGCAGGAAATATTAACTAAAGTACCATGTTGACCAGATTATTGTGAAGTCAGTCAACTCTTCACACACTGGCAGTACCAATATAAAGTGGTGATCCAATCCTTTAGAAAGCACTGAACCAATTTCAATACAGAGCCACAAAAATGTGAACGCTTTTTCTAGTTCTGGGAATATATAATTTTTTTTTTCAAAAATAAAAATATGTTCTTGAAGTTATTATAGCATTATTAAAACTGTATCCATACCTGCTACCATTAAAATATGTACATAGATAAAAGAAAAAAAAATTTTTTTAATTGATAATATTTAAGTGATAAAACTGGGCAATTTTTTTCTTTTTTCTTTTAAACTGTTTTTTATTGGCTATGGTAGTATTTGTTCATTCAGTATAAAGAGGGAGAAGAACATACAGGAACAAAACCCAAGGTTTTTATATCAAGGAGTTAACTAGCATGATAAGAAGCTTACTTGTCTTACCTTAAAGTTAGTCTTTAGATTCTCATATGCAATCTTATTTTTTTTACAAGAATAGTTATTAGTTATCTTTCAATGCATATAAAAGCAGAATCCATCCTATGTAATGATTTATATCAAATAAACAAAAATCTCAAATTAATGAAAAATAAAAAAGTAATATGGTAAAATTACTGCTGTGTTTTCAGAATCATCAGGTGAGCCAATCCCTTACTGACTCCAATATAGTATCTCCAATTCCAATTGAAACTCACTGTTAGGGCTCAATTCAAAACTTTAAGCTATTTAATTCAGCAAGAACTAAAGACTGTAAATATAGTTCCAGACTCCCAAGGTATTCACTTTTCTAACATTTTACAGCTTAACAAAACATTGGGAACACTTGGTTTTGGAATTTTCAGTAAATCACTAACATATCTAACCAGTTTCATCACTGAAAATGATCATGCTGTTCAACTTTAAAATACTATGTATACAAAACAACGAGTAAAACAGACGAGGGAGCCAACTCAGGGGAGCCGATGTGGTTCAGTGGTTGAGTGACGGCCTCCCACATAAAAGGTCCCAGGTGCAATCCCTGGTCCCAGTACCTCAAAAACAAACAAACAAATAAACAACAACAAAAAAAAAAACTATGTATATTGTGGAGTGAGTGTAGTTTAAAAAGAAAGAAAAAATACTACGTTTATTTACAATAACATCTAAAAGAATAAAATACCTAAGAATAAAACAAACCAAGGATGTGAAAGACTTCTACACTGAAAACTACAAAACACTTTTGAAAGAAATTAAAGAAGACCTAAATAAATGGCAAGATATGGGTGTTCATAGATTGGAAGACTTATTATTATTAAGATGTCAATATTACCTAAAAGCAATCTGTGAACTCAATGCAACCCCTATCAAAATTCCAAGAGCCTTTCTTGCAGAAATGGAAACGCTGATTCTCAAATTCAAGAGGCCCAGAATAGGCAAAACAATATTGAAAAAGGAGAACAAAGTTGGAGGACTCACACTTCCTGATTTTAAAACTTTCAACAAATCTACAATAATTAAAACGGTGTAGTAATGTCATAAGGATAGAAATATAGTCCAATGGAATAGAATTGAAAATACAGAAATAAGCCCACACAATTATGGCCAGTTGATTTTCAACAAGGATGCTAAGTCCATTCAATGGAGAAAGAATAGTCTCTTCAATAAATGGTGCTGGAACAACTGGAAATCCACATGCAATAGAATGAATGTGAACCCTCTACTTCTTACCACATATATTAACTGATACAAACTGGATTGAAGACCTAAACATAAAAGCTAATACTATAAAACTCTTACACACACAAAAAATAAGGAAAGTATCTTCAGGACATTGTATTAAGCAACGGAGTCTTAGATTTTACACCAAAAATATGGCAACAAAAGAAAAAAAACTGATAAATGAGACTTCATAAAATTTTTTAAAAAAGCTTTTGTGCGAAGGACATTATCAAGTAAAAAAGACAACCTACAAAATGGGAGAAAATATTTTGAGACCATATATCTGATAAAGGTTTAATATACAGAACTCAACAACAAAAAGACAAACAGCCCAATTTATAAATGGGCAAAAGATTTGAAGAGACATTTCTCCAAAGATATACAAATGGCCGATAAGCATATGAAAAGATGCTCAACATCAGTAAGCTTTAGAGAAATGTAAATCAAAAATACAATGAGATACCACTTCACACCCACTAGGATGGCTATTACTTGAATAACAGAAAATAGTAAGTGTTGGTGAGGATGCAAAGAAATAGGAACCCTCACACTTTGTTGATGGGACTGTAAAATGGTGCAGTCACTGTGGAAAACAGTTGGTGTTCCTCAGAAAGTTAGCTATAGAATTACCATATTACCCAGCAATCCCACTTCTAGGTATATACCCAAAAGAACTGAAAGATATTTGTACACCAACGTTTTATAGCAGCATTATTCACAATAGCCAAAAGGTGGAAGCAACCCAAGTGTCCATCAACAGATGAATGGATAAACAAAATGTGGTATATCCACAGAATGGATTATTCAGACATAAGAAGGAATGAAGTGCTAAATGCTACAAGATGGATGAACTTGAAGACATCATGTTGAGTGAAATAAGCTAGCACAAAATGACAAATATTGTATATGAAATACTTTGAATAAGCAAATTCATAAAGACAAAAAGCAAAATAGTGGCTACCGGGAGTGGGGGCTGGGGGTATTGGGATGATAAAAACATTAGATGGTGGTGAAAGCTGCACAATATTGCCAATGGACTTAATGTCATAGAATTGTTCACTTAAAATAGTTATAACAATGAATTTTATGTTACATACATTTTCCTAAATTAAAATGTTTTAAAGTTTAAGAATATGATTATGAAATTATACATACACATATACACACATATATATTTAGTTATATGTGTGCATGTATGTATATATTAGCATGTATATACACATATACATATATACACATACCTACATGCATATACACACAGTAGATATATAGATACATATATTCACTAAGGTGTATAAAAACAAATGAGCAATAATGATAATCTAACTTTTTTTTTTTAAGTTCCTGACTTTTCTTCCTTTCTTTTTTTTGCCTTTAAGAACTTAAGAATTTTCTTTACCTACAAATAACCACTTAAATTAAGGTGAGTTTTTATTACTCTCTTATTATCTAGTTAAAAAGATACTAGGGGAAACATATGCGGCTCAAGCAATCGGGCTCTTGTCTACCATACAGGAGGTCCAGGGTTCAATTCCCGGGGCCTCCTGGTGAAAGTCAAGCTGGCCCACACAGCGAGCTGGCCTGAGTGGAGAGCTGGCACAGCAAGATGACGCAACAAAAAAAGACACAGAGGACAGACAATAAGAGACACAGCAGACCAGGGAGCTGAGGTGGCACAAGAGATTGAGTGCCTCTCTCCCACTCTGGAAGGTCCCAGGATCGGTTCCCAGTGCCGCCTAAAGAGAAGACAAGCAGACACAGAAGAACACACAGAAAGCAGACAGTGAGTGCAAAACAATGGTGGTGGGGGGGTAAATAAATAAAATAAATCTTAAAAAAAAAAAAAAGATACTAAAATGAGAGTAGAGAAATAAAAAGTATAAATTCACAAGGATAAAGAGCCTAGAAAAGAAACAACAGGAATGGTAGATAAGATATATCAACAAATTTTTCACAAATGAAAAACAGATGGAGGACTTAGAGCTAAGAAAGCTGAATACCAAGAAACTACAAAGAATTCCAACAAAAGTAAAGCCAATTTACGTGACAAAAATCAGAAAGGATCAAGAATTTGAAACACCAGATACCACAACAGGACCAGTGAGGCATGGAACTAAATACAGAGGAATTGGTTGAAAGTCTGTAAAAGCAGTAGTGTCCTGGGTTCCCTCCTCCATCCTACCCAAACAGGTGATTACTCTTCCCCAAGCCCACCAGGAAAGGAGTTTTATTTTGGAAAAACAATGAATCAATTAAGCACCAGGTCCAAGGGCCAAGTGCAAAAGGGCAGAGAGCCACCAAACTAAAAGTTAAAGTGATTGCATGAAAGTTTCCAATCTAATGGTAAAGGCTACAGCCCTCTGTGTGCTTGAATCCAAGAATTCTGGCAGCCAGGTGTATATCCCAGGCAGGAAATTGGAGGATTCTTCTCTGCAAAAAACAGTACCTGAGAAAAGATATAAATATTTGAGGCTTCCCCCCAAAGAAAAGGCCACATCCTCACCCAATTACCCTATAATGAAGCCCACCAGTTGCTGACAGGCCCAAACCTTAAACACAGAATTTCTGTAAGCTTTTTAGTGAATATACAACAAAAGATACCAAAAATGTGATGAAAGCCTTCATCATAAGAGAGAAACCAAAACACACACATAAAAAAAGGCAACTCTGAGTAAACCAGGAACATGCAGAAGAAAATTTTGAGAAAAAAAAAAATCAGTTAATAACTTCAGAAACATATGAGATGATGATGCAGCAAACAAGAAGAGGGACATTTAGAGAACAAGAGAGCTCAAAATTTAAACAAATGATAAACAATGTTTTAAAATAATACAATAGGGATGGAAGATAAGGTCAAAGGACTCACAGAAAGACAGGGGAGCAGATGTGGCTTAAGCAGTAAAGCGCCCGCCTCCCACATGGGAGGTCCCAGATTCCAGTGCCTCCTAAAGAAAAAAAAGAGAGACATACGAGCAGACAACAAGCAAAAACAATGAGCAGCTAACAAGGGCAAACAGTGAGCAAACACAAGAGGAAGGAAAGGGGGGGTGGGGGAAGAAAGAGACAAAGATGAAATATAGGAGGTAAAAGAATATCAATCCAAAGGTCCAGCATCCAATTGATATGCATTCCACAAAAACAGAACTGAGAAAAGAGAGGAAGGAAAATCACCCAAAAAATTCTAAGAATTTCCACAATTAAAAGACCTGAATTCCAAAAATCCCTGGGAAAATTAATTTAAAAAAAAAAGAAATCAGGCATATCTCATAAAAATTGAGACACCAAGAATATAGAGAAGATCTTAAAAACCTGTAAAGAGAAAAAAATGGAGGAAGGTTTCACAGTAAAAGGCACAGTGCTTTTAAACAGCATCACAGAAAACAATCGAATCTAACCTTTAAAATTTTTATTGAAAATTACTTTTAACCTAGAATCTACATCTAGCCAAGTCACTGATCTAGTATGAGATTAGAAAAAAGACATTTTCAGATGTGCTAGGTCTGCAAAATTACACCTCACGTTCACTCTTTTTTCAAGAACCTACTGGAAGCTGTGTTCCACCAAAAGGAGAGAGTAAACCAACAAAGACCCAGTTTCAGAAAACAAGTGATCTATCACTACAGATGGTAAAGAAAAGTCCTAGGATGACTGCAGGTCTAGAGAACCAGCCCAGTACCTACTCTGTGCCAGACACTGTTCTAGGTATAAAGGATACATCAATGAACAAGACACAAAAATCCTTACTCTCAAGGAGCTTACATTGTTCTTGTAGACCAGCAGTTCTCAAAACGGGGCCTGAAGACTACTGGGGGTTTCTGAGACCCTTTCAGGAGTTTCAAGAGATCAAAACTATTTTCATTATAATACTAAAACATTATTTGCCTTTTTCACCATATTGACTTTTGTATTGATTGTACAAAAGCAACTGAGGGGAAAATTGCTGATGCCTTAGCACGAATCAAGGTAATAATCATCACAATTTTCACTACCACAGTCACAGTTTAAAGAAAAGCAAAAAAAGCAGTTTCACTTAAGAATGTCCTTGATGAAACAGTAAAATTCATTAATTTAATTAAATTTCAACACCTGCATACACATCTTTAAATATTCTGT
>JAQZBX010053767.1:0-18803 GCA_029593785.1 Cabassous unicinctus | reverse complement strand
ACTGTGGTGAGAGAAGAAACTTAACGCTTTATGGCCTGGTATCTGTGGACTTCTACCCCAAATAAATACCCTTTATAAAGACCAATCCATTTTTGGTATTTCACATTAGCACCCCTTTGGCTGACTAATACATGCCATAAATATTTAAATCAATAGTGAAGATGATCAGAGCATTTAATGATACTTGCCAATAGCCTCATTTTGTGGGGATGAGAAGAACAACTTGGACCCATACTAAAGCCTTTCAGCAATAAATCTGCTCCTTTGTCTTTGTTGCCTTGAAAAAAATTTTAAGAGGTGCTTGAAACTCCAATCAAGTAAAATGTTGAGTATGGTTTCCAATTTGAACTCCATCTTGAGTTCCCACTTGACCTTATATGTGATTTGAGAGAAAATTTGTGATTCCCATTGACCAGACTCCTCATCAGGTTGGGGTATGTTTTCACTAGTGCTGTGGTGGTGGGATGATTAGTCATAGCCCCCAGACCACAGGAACGCAACGACAGTGCTTTGATGCACTGATAAACAATTACGCTAAGTAGGGTCCATGTATATTGCATGGAAATCTTAGATTTTCTTAAGCGATTTAGAAATTCCTCTGGTGTCTGAGGGGGTACTGGCACAATATGCTCACCCTCCCCCTTTTTTGCAATATTTCCTTAGCTGTCTTGTACTAGATTAGATCCTCTATATCCATGGGGTTGGGAGGTGTGAAAAGTGACAGCTGGAAGAGACAGCAATAGTAGCAATATAAAGATGGCAGGCATTACACCCTTTCAGCACCATTGCTTGCAGGGTGCAATTATGTTTCCCATGGAGGGGTGCCATTCAACAGACATAGTGGTTGCAGTCTCCCATATCAGTTCTCTAGCTGCTGTAGTCCAGGCACCAGGAAGTCTAGTACTCACCCTTTTGCCCTTTATCCCAAGCAGCCTCACTTATGAGTCACAGCTCAGGTGGCAGATGCCTTTCTCCCACCTTGTGAGTTCCTACTGTGGTTGCTGCAACAAGACTTGCATTATGTAGCCAATGTTGCTCAGCATCTGAGGCACCAGAGATCATTTGTTTGGGGGAATGCTAGAAAACACAGGGATTCCACTCTTGCTGTTCTAGGACCAGATCCTGGGAGAACACATATCTATAGGACAGCCAATTTGGAGTCAGAAGCTTAGGCAACACCCAGCAGAGGCATCAGGTAGCAGTGGAAAAAACCACAGATGTATGTCTGCAAGCCACAGACGCTTCCCAGATAGGAGAAGCAATCTGAGAGAGACAGTCAGTAAGCCAATAACAGCCAAAAGGAATTATGTTTCCTTTCCAAAGCCTGTGATAAACACCCTGCCAATAGCAACACTTATTTCAAATTAGTTAAATTGGATTTTAAATTGGTACAGGTGGGTGGAGGTCAGCCTCAACACAAAGGGAAACTGAGGATTAAATGCATGAGGATAGTTTGTTACGCATAGATGCCAGAGAGAGAGGGGTTCAATGAGGAGTTGACTGGAATTGTGATAGATTCAGGTGGCTCAACCAGCAGGAAGGGAGCTGTAGCAGTTTGATAATATTTATGAATCCCCGAAAAAAGAGAAAAATTATGTTTGTAAACTGGTCTGTTCCTTTGGGTGTGATACCTTTCGAATGCATTAGACTCTGCTGACAGGTCTTAATTAAACTACCTGTTAAAATTAGGGCTTTGATTCAATCTCATCTGTAAGGCATGAATCAGGGTTGAGTCCCCTCCCTCTTGGGCAGCTGAAATAAATAGGCACTCACTCAATAAGGCACAAAAGAGGAGACAACTTGGCCATTTTGGCCCTGACATGTGACAGAAAGTAGAAGTCACAAATAAATAAGCCCTGGGAAGAGATGAGTCTTATGCCAGCCTACAGCTGAGATCAGAAGGAACTGTGCACATGGCGCCTTTAGAGGAAGAAGGAAAGAGACGCCAGGCAGAGATCACACACCATCTTTCTTCAACACATGGCAACAGGCTTTAACTGAGCCCTCACAGAGACAAGCAACCATCTTTGATGAGAAACAACCTTGAATTGGACTCTTTAGGGCCTTGTAACTGTAAACCTTTACCCCAAATAATTCATTTTATAAAAGCCAACAGATTTCTGGTATTTTGCATCAGCACCCTATTGGATGACTAATACAGAATTTGGTACTAAGAGAGAATGGGGTATAGTCTGATGCAATTACCAAAAATGCTGGAATGGCTTTATAAATGGGTAAGGGGTATATTTTGGAGGAATTTTAGGATGTTTGATAGAAAAGACCTAGATTGTTTTGGAGAGACTGTTGGTAGGATTATGGGGCCTAAAATTATTTCTGATAAGGACTTAGAAGGAAATGATATAACTATTGGAAAATGGAAGAAAGGTCATCTGTGTATTAAACTTGCAGAGAACTTAAAAAGATTGACTCCTGATGTTTTCTGGAAGGAAGAATTTTAAAATGGTGAGTCTGGAAAATTTGTTGAAGAGCTTGCCAACATAAACTTGGTGAATTTGGCCAGGCTTCTTGTAGCTTATAATAAAATGCTAGATGAGAGAGATAATCTGAGAATTGAATTGTT
Source organism: Cabassous unicinctus (assembly GCA_029593785.1). Taxonomy (NCBI): domain Eukaryota; kingdom Metazoa; phylum Chordata; class Mammalia; order Cingulata; family Chlamyphoridae; genus Cabassous; species Cabassous unicinctus. Next base: position 16,222 of record JAQZBX010053767.1, on the reverse strand, counting down.
GGGCACAAAGAAACCAGAAACTGATTCTGGAAATTCCAAACTTCTAGAAATAGAAGGCCCCAGATGATACTGCCCCATTTGAGGAATTAGCTAAACATGGTATTTGTAAGTCAGGATTGAAAATGCTGTTATCCAGGAAGGACTTGTGGAAAGTCTTACTGTCTGTTGTCTTGGAGCCCTGCTTCCTGCATGCTAAACCAGCGAGCTTTTTGTGAGATCTGTATTAATAAAACCACTGTCAGCCTGAACTAAAAAGTACATGGAGGGGAGATATGGGGAGGAAAATGGCTTCAAGTAGGAAACCATGGAGGCTGAGTTCTGGGATTAAGACATTTCCTTGGGCTAAGAAAGGTATCCCATCCATATGTATGGAGAGGGTATGTTTGTCTCAGCATTAAAAGAGGGTGGATGTTCCAGCCTGCTGTTGAGGAAGAGTTTTGCCAACCCAGTCTACAGAGGGTGGAGCATATTCCCCAAGATTGGAGAGAGTGAGGTCACCATCCCAGTACTCTGAGATGGGTGGGCCTGTTCTCCATAGATTAGGGAAGGCCAGTTTGCCTACACACTGTTCTGAGAGGGTCCGGCCTTTATGCAGAGATTAGGGAGAATGTTGCTACCACCTCACTGTACTAAGGGTGTTGAGACTGCACTCCAGATATTGGGGAATTTGTCGCTATCACCCCAACATTCTTGGAATGTGAGGTCTGGAACACTCACCATCACCATGCAGATGCTTGATGAGGGTGGAACCAAGAAAATGGCCAATGGGCAAACCAGCAGAAAGTGTGGGCCCCCATGAGCCCCAAAGGAGGAGAAGAAACCATTATCCTAAGAATGACTCTCATTTTGAAATCCAATGGAGTATGCTCTGCAGGTTTTCAGAAATGTTGGGGACCAGTGACTTATGTTTCCCTCCCAAATTCTCCTTATGGCAATGCAAATGTTTCCTATGTCTGTCTCTTTGTATATTGGAAGCAGATAAATTGTTTTGTAAGTTTCACAGGTCTACATCCAGAGAAGAATTTGCCCCAAAACAAATTGTATTTCTATAAACTGATTGTGATATGATATTGTATATAGCATTGCTACAGATTTAAGATTTTTGGAATATTGTAATATCTTTTTAGGGATTCAAAGGGTAGAGTGTGGCAGTTGGATATTATTTATGAATCCCCCCAAAAAGAAAAATTATGTTTGTAAACTGGTCTGTTCCTTTAGATGTGATGCACTTTGAATGTATTAAATTAGCTGACATGTTTTGATTAAATTACTTGTTCAGATTAGGGCTTTGATTTGACCATGCTGTAAGGTGTGACTCAGAGTTGAGTCCCACCCACTTGGACAGTGATATAAATGGGCACACATTCAAAAAGGCACAGAAGAAGAGAACTTCTTCATTTTGGTCCTGCCATGTGACAGAAATGAGAAGGCTCAAATAGCTAAAGCCTCAGGAAGAGAGAAAAGCTATATGCCTAGCTATAGCTGAGATCAGAAGAAGCCGGGCCCATTGAGCCTTAAGAGGAAGAAGGAAGGAGACACCAGGCATGAATCACCCACCATTTTGTTTCAACATGTGACAACAGACGTTGGTGAGAAAGTAACTTTGGGTTGGACTCTTGGGCCTTGTAACTGTAAGCTGTTATCCCAAATAAATACACTTTATAAAGGCCAACAGATTTCTGGCACTTTGCATCAGCACCTCTTTGGCTGACTGATACAGGAGTCCACAAGCAGAGCAAGAGGGAATTGTGGGTTTGTGCCTTTAATGTGCTTCAAAGGTAGAGGTCAGTAGGTTTCCAATAGGAATCAAGAATTGGTTAGGTTAAAGCAAATGGAGCATGGGAAGGTGAAGGGACTGGTAGTCTGAAGGCATGGGAATGGTTAGCTTATCATATTGGAACATCTCTTGGTTTGGGGTGAGGTTTGTGGGTGGTTGGGTGGTGGCCACAGATGTAGGGTTTGTACTATGGGGAAAATTATGCCCCAGGACTGTAAATCTGCTAATTAACTAAGCCATAGGACAATTTTCAAGCAAGTGGCTTAGTCAAAGTAAGATGTATGACATGCAAGGCAATAAACATATAATTTTGATAGTTAATACATGACAAAGCATAATGTTTGTCTTTATTAAGCAGCTTTTTTTCTGATAGCTAAGGTTCAGTATGAAAATTGGCTGCTATTACAATGAAATAAACTGAATATATACTTATCAGTTTTGAGGTGGAAAAAAGACTAGACATAGTAATTTCCTAGTGATTAAGTGAAGCAATGAATGGAGTAATCATATTATTTCCTGTATCTCCTTAAACATCTGGTGTTTGGACTTTAACAAAGGTTGTTTCTTAAAATATAAACTTTCAAATCGTTTGATTATTTCCCTTTTCTCTGTTAATTTTTCCTTACTGTCGTAGTTAAAAGAAATATATCTCTCATGCTCACAATTTTCCATGGGCTGTGATTTGACTATAACCATCCATACAATAGTCTATACACAATTTAACATGTATTAATTACAGATGAGCTGGAAAAGGGTCTGAATTCACCTGAGACCAGATTTGTATATCTCTCTCTGAAAGCCAATCCACTTCAGACTCAGTGCCTAATCTATATGGACATCTAGTGGAGCTTTTCTTCTCGATATATTCTACATCAGTTTCTCTCCATCCTTAAATTTGCATATTTAACTAGGTATTTTTTTTCTAATGATAAGCAGAGGCAGGTATAAGAAATGTTACTCTTGTACTGCTGAAATTTTTATCCGCTAAGGTAAATGAATATATTTGCATGAGGCTTATGTAAACAATTGTTTCAGTCAATGGTTGTATTTCTAAGAAAATCATCAAGACAAATATTTGATTAAAGGGATTTGATTGTTCCATTTGTAAATATTCTTTGTATATATTCTTTCAAAGGAAATCTAGCAAAGGAAATAATTTAGCACAGTTTGCTTTGATTTTTATCATTTTAATGAGTTCTGTGTTTGCCTAATATCAGCTTGTAGTTGAAAAAGGAAGCATCTCATTGATATATTCATTTTGGCTCCAATGTTAGTCTTTCTTCACTGGTATAAGCAGGAGAGGTAGCTCTGTGCAGGAGTCAGTATCCCCAATAGATAGTGCAATTATATGTGTTAAGTGATTTCTCTGAAGATAATGCTTAAATGCTGTCAGAGATGGTAGGCCAGCAGAAGTCATGTCATTGAGTTTCATTTTATGTTTTGGAAACTAAAACAAATTTATTTGTAGATTTCCCCATTTCTTGTAACAAGTCTGTGTCTGAATGTGACTAGGACTCATGTATCCTTCATCCCATTACACATCCCAGCAGGTATAATTTTCTTTTTCTTTTTTATGAACTTGATTTAGAACTCATTTGAGTGAAAAGATGAGGTGTATCTAGGGGGTGAAGTTGGAACTAGGATACTCTTAAGAAGTCAAATGTGTTCTTGGATTGCATGGTGAGAAGGGACAAAAATGGACTCAGTTGAGTGGAAAAGGATCAGAATGCCATTCTGCTCAAGCCATTTTGGAGCAAAATATGGCTGAGTCATTATATTCTCAGAAATTATTGTAATCCCAAATGAAATTGGGTCTGTGGAGTGAGATGAATGACCTAAAACTGCTCCAGTATATATATTTATTCCACAAAAGTCAAGTGAATGCATATTCTTTTGGCCTTGGACAATTTTTGCGAACACAGTGATGCAGAGCTGAAGTAAGGACTCCATCTACCTATACATTATTCATGTCCTTTTCAACAGTCCCTCCCCAATGTTAACACTTTATTCTCAACTATAAAGGGAGTGATTGGAGAACATTTATCCAAGATGCTTCCTGTGTGCCTCAGCTGGCTTAGTTTCAGGCATCTGGAGGGCTGGAATACTTTATTGCTTATATGAAGACAATTCAACCCTGCACTCCATTTGTTTCTCAGATGATGTATGAAAATCAAATAGAATTAGAAGCAGGATATTTTAATTAAATATTTAAAGCAATACGTATTTTAAGTAAAAAAACAATTCATTAAAAATGTCAAATGGTGTATCTAATGGTGTATATATTTGTGTGGAGGGGAACAGTGCCATTTATAAAGATGTATTAACTACCAATCATTTGTTGATGAATTAATCAATTACTGTTTGATTACCACTGAGAACATCCACAATAGATATTTGGGATGGATAGAAAGATAGATAGATTCTAGATAGAGATGATATAGATATACATAGATATAGATACAGATATAGATATAGATATAGATATAGATGATATAGCTGTAGATAGATATAGATACATAGGTAGATTAGATTAATATAGATATAGATATAACTAGATAGACATATATATGCCTATATTGATATTGTATGTAGATAATACATTTATTATTATTTATCAGTATATGTATGTTATATGTCTCAATTTTAAATTACTAACAATTGAAAGAAAGTTTTGATTTCCTAAAAGCTTTTAAGTAAAAACATGTTATATCACTGTAAGATGTTTTCCACTTTAGAAACATAAAAATATGACTATTCAGTTAAGGTACTATGAACACCAGTTCATTACCCTGTAGACAATTGATTAGGGTTGTCAAGTAGAATTTTTTGACTGCTGGAAGCAAACTAATCTGGAGTATATTTATCTTATTGCTGATTTTGTCAGGGAGAGTTGTGACCTTTCATTGATTTAGGGAAGTGTTATAAGCCCTATTTTTTCGTTGGGATGCTTTGAAATCAAATCATGAAAACATGCATTTTTAAACATATGTCATTAACTTTTATTAATATTTAAAAGGCAGTGTAGCTATTACTATACATTGCTAAAAAATTTAACAATGAATACCAAAAATGTGCAGAAACTATTACAGAATATTATAATAATATGTGAGCACTCAATACCTTCTTTTATTAAATCCTAACAATTTAAATATTTTCTAGCAATCTTAACAGTTTTAATAAGTGGAATGTCTTATTGGGTAGATAATGCCAATGACCATTCCTCCTCCTGAATATTAAAAATAATTTAGAAGTTAAAATTCAATTCATAATACCCGCACATTCGAATCTCTTCTCTGACATCCAATATATACCATATTAAAAATATGAAATATTCCAAATCTATATAAAGTTAGAGGATATTATGCAAAATTTTATAACCAGTACTGAGGTTTATCTTTTATATTATTGCTCTTTCTTATTTCCCAACATGATTCCTAAGAATTTTCCTTTGAAACACTAAGAATCAAATTTTGTATTACATTTGACTTTATTCTATAAATGTTATAGTCCCACTTTCTGTTAGTCTTCTGATAAACATGGTCAGAAATGAGTAATTTTTTTCAGCTTTGTGCAAAAATAGTCTATTTTATGAATTTTACTGTCTGAGTCCCATATTTGATTTGGTTACATGTTTCTGAGAGAATTGCAAGAAATAATAAAATACAAATTTTCAGAGCAGTTAATAATTTGCATCTATCTTTTCTCACTTATTTTTAAGTGAACTCACAGTAAGCACACTTTTTTTTGTATATACCCGTTTCAATTTGCAGGGGATCATTTTTTCCAGTGCTAGAGATTTATTCATAGAGAAATCCTGCTTTTTAAGTAACAATTTAAACTTTTCTTCAACCAAATATTCTTAAATTTTTATAAATAACAGTATCACAAAGAGAAAATTCACCATGAAATTATTTGAAAATTTAGAGAGGAGGAGTTCTAGGGTCAATGGGAATAATAGATAATTTTGTGATAGACTTAAGAAGGGGATTTGGCTCTAAAGATATCAATTGCTCTGAATCTCTAGTAGAGGGTAAAACATGATTTTAATTAATATTTAAGAAGGTCTAGAACTAATAAACATATACAGATATTGCACCCAAATTAAGAAGGGTATACATTCTTCTCAAGTGCACATGTATCATTCTCCTGTATAGACCACAAGCAAAGTCACAGAACAAGTCTCAGTGAATTCAGAAAGTAATTTCTCTGACTACATTGGAATCAAGCTGTTAGTAAAGGGGGGGAGAATGAAAATACCACATATCAAAAACTTAGGAGATACAGCAAATAGAGTGCTAAGAGGGAAATTTTATAGCCATAAATGCTTATATTAAAAAAGAAGAAAGAGGTAAATTAAAAGACCTAACTGCACACCTGGAGGAATTAGAAAAGAACAAGAAACTGTTCCCAAAGCAAGCAGTAAGAAAGAAATAACAAAGATTAGAACAGAACTAAATGAACTTGGGAATAAAAAAAATCACCAGAAAAAATTTAGAAAACAAAAAGCTGATTATTTGAGAAGATTAATGAAATCCTTAGCTAGCCTAACAAAGGAAAAAAGAGAGAAGTTGCAAACATATAAAACAAAAAATTAGAGGGGATATCACCACTGATCCCACAGAAATAAACAATATCATAAGACTATACTTTGAAAAATTGTATGCCAATAAGTTGGATAACATAGATGAAATGGACAAATTTCTAGAAACATGTAAGCACCCTACATGGCCAAAAGAAGAAATTGATGAACTCAACAGACCAATCACAAGAGATGAGATTGAATTAGTCATCAAAAACTTCCCAAACAAGGAAAGCCCAGGACCATATGGCTTCCCAAACTACAGATTTAATGCAATCCCAATAAAATTAAACACAGCATTGTTTAGTGAATTGGAAAAGCTAAGTATGAAAATTATTTTAGAAGGCAAAGGGCTCTGAATAGCCAAAGAAATATTGAAAAAGGAAAAATGAAATCAGAGTTATCACACTACTTTAAAAGATACTACAAAGCTACAATGGTCAGAACTGCATGGAATTGGCACAAGGATAGACATACTGACCAATGAAACAAACATGAGAGTTCTGATATAGAACCTTGCACATATGGTTAATATGGTCAGATGATATTTGACAAGGACACTAAACCCACTCAACTGGGAGAAGATGGCCTCTTCAATAAATGATGCCTGGAGAAATGGATATCCTTATCCATAAGAATGAAAGAGGATCACCATCTCACACTCTACACAAAAATTAATTCAAGATGGATCAAAGATCTAAATATAAGTGACAAGTCCAAAAAGGTCCTGGAAGATAATGTAGGGAAGCATCTATGAAATCTTGAAGTAGGAAATAGTTTCATAAACTTTACACCCAAAGTGTGAGCAACAACAACAACAACAAAAACATAGATAAATGGGAGCTCCACAAAATTAAAGCTTTTGTTCTTCAAAGGACTTTATCAAGAAAGTGAAAATGCAGCAGACTCAATGGGAGAAAATATTTGGGATACATCTTTTCAATAGGGGCCAAATATCCACATACAAAGAAATCTTACATCTTGAAAATAAAAAGACAAAAATGCATTTAAAATAATGGGAAAGTGATTTGAACAGACACTTCTCCAAAGAAGAAATACTAATGGCTAAAAAGCACATGAAGAGATGCTCAATATCACTAACTATTAGGGAAATGCAAATCAAAACTACAATGAGATATCAACTTATGTCCATTAAAATGGAGGGTATTAAAAAAAAAACAGAAGACTGTAACTGTTGGAGAGGATGTGGAGGAAAGGGAATAGTTACCCACTGCTGGTGAGAATGCAAAATGGAGGAGCCATTGTGGAAGACAGTTTGGCAGTTCCTCAGAAAGCTAACTGTAGAACTGCCATATGATCCAGCAATCCTACTGATGGCTATATACCCAGAAAAATTGAAGCAGGGACATGAACAGATATATGCACACCAATGTTCATAGTGGCATTATTCACTATTGTCAATAGTTGCAAGCAATCCAAATGTCCATCAAAAAATGAATGGATAAGCAAACTGTGGTATATACACACAGTGGAATATTTCTCGGCTGTAAGAAGGAATGTAATATTAACACTCGAGATAACATGGATGAATCTTGAATACCTTATGTTGAGTTAAGCAAGCTAGACACTCAAGGACAAATATTACATCACCTCACTTATATTAATTAAGCAAATTGAGCAGATCCACAAAGCTAGAGTCCGGAAGATAGGTTTACAGGAGACAGAAAGGGAGTAGAGGGTGGTGAGCCAATTGCCATATGGGCAAAATCTAAGGTATGGTGGAAAAGTGTAATTGTGCAGTGGATGGCCCTGACAGTGATACATTGGTGTGATTGGGTTCAGTGGTTCTGGTTTAGGGGAAGTAAGTTGTAGCATTGGGTTGGACCAGTTGCAGCACATTTTGAGTCTATATTATTTCAAATTGCTTCAGTCATATTTAACAACTTTACCTACTGCATTGTAGTTGCTTTATAATCATACAATTTTGGAGATATAAATTTTAATTTGTTTTAAATAAATTACCCTAAAAGCTACTATTCCTCAACATATTTCTTATAAATTATTTTCATTTCAAGCTCTCACTTTTTTGTATTTTTATTAGAGATGTGAACTTACAAAAGAATTATCCATAATGTGCAGAATTCCCATGCATACTCCTCCACCAATACCTTACATTTTTGTGGAACACTTGTTAAAAATTATGAAAGAACACCATCAAAATATTACTGCCAACTACGGTCCATAGCTTACATTTGGTATATTCTTTCCATACACTTCCTATTATTAACATCAAGTATTAGCATTGCATATTTGTAATATGAGATTATTACATGTGAGATTATTCTCATCTTTGTACTGTTAATCACAGTCCATCTTCTCCCACATGGTTCACTGTGTTATATACCCCCATGCCTTGTACAATCTAACCAAAGTGTATACTTAGTGGCTCTCAGTTTCATAACAGAGTTGTGCACTCTGCCTCAGTAAATTTTAGAACATTTCCCTTATTCCAATAGAAAAAATCCCACATCCCCTATTGTTGTCCCTTAGTATTGATAAGTACCTTCTTTGACATTGATGCAAGAATATTACAATATTGCTGTTAAGTATGATCCTTAAGTTACATTAATTGCATTTTCCCATGTATCACTCTATTTTTACCACTTAATAATAGTAACGTACATTTGTTCTAGTTCATAGAAGAACATTCTTGTATTTGTACTATTAACCACAATCCTCCTCCAACTCTAAGTTCACTGTTATACAGTCCCTACATTCTTGTCTAGCTTTCTTTCAATTGATACTTATATCTCTAGACTACTCCTTTCATCCACAACCACATTTATCAACCAGCCATGTTAGTTTTATTCATTATAATGTGTTACCATTAACTTTATCCATTTCCACACTTTTTCAATCAAGCTAATTAAAAATTTTAACTACATTAACCATCAGTACCCATTCTCATCCTTCATCCTATCTCCAAGTACCTGTACTTTAGATTTTTATCTCCATGTTTTAAAAATATATTTTTATTATAGAAGTTATGAATTTACAAAACAATCATGCACATGTGTAGAATTTCCATACAACACCCTTTCTACAACAGACCACACTGTAGTGGAACATTTGTTACAGATAATGAGATACTATCATCAGTCTGTTCCTCTGTGTTTATTAGATTGTATTATCTTGAGAAGTTTCACTTTTACTTGATTGGGCCACATCAGTAGGGCATTGAGTCCCTGCCCACCACAGAGAAATGACACAGCAGAAGAGATTTGATGCTGGAGTTTTGGATGCTGGAGCCCTGGGAAGCAAATACACAGGAGAAGAACACAGAGGAATAGAGACAGCTCCATAAACACAGCAGAGGCCCTGGGAGGAGAGAGAGCCTGAGAGACTACAGCTGAACTTGTGGAGAGAACAGAGGAGCTGAGCCCAGAGAAATGAGCCTTGGGAGAAAGACGAGACATACCCTAGCCTACAGGTGATATTGGAAGAAGCTGGAACCACAGAGCCTTAAGAGGAAGAGGAAGGCTGGACCTTTGCAGATGGCAGCCATCTTGCTCCAACACCTGGCAACAGAGTTTGGTGATGGAAGTAACTTCCACTGTATGGCATGGTAACTGTAAGCTTCAACCCAAATCAATACCCTTTATAAAAGCCAACAGATTTCTGGTATTTTGCATCAGCACCCCTTTGGCTGACTAATACACCATCTTACGGCAATTATGAATAATGCCACTATGAACATTGGTGTGTAAATATCTATTTGTGTCCTTGTTTTCAGTTCTTCTGGATATATTCCTAGTAGAGGGATAGCTGGATCATATGGCAGCTCTTTATTTAGTTTCCTGATATATCACCAAACTACCTTCCACAGAGATTGCACCATTCTACATTCCCATCAAGAGTAAAGGAATATTTCTATCTTTCATATCCTCTCCAGAACTTGTAGTTTTCTGCTTGTTTGTTTTTTAATAATGGTCATTTTATAAGTTGTAACATGATATCTCATTGTCCTTTTGATTTGCATTTCCCTAATTACTATTGATATTGAACTTCTTTCATGAGCATTTGGCTTAGTTAAACATTTGGAAAAATGTTTAACTAAGCCTTTTACCCATTTTTTAAATTGGATTGCTTTTCCTTTTATTGTTGAGTTGTATCATCTATAAGATTGAAATCAAACCCTTATTGTATATAGTCTCACATTAAGTAGGCTGCCTTTTCATTTCCTTGAGAAAGTCCTTTGAAGCACAAAACTATTTAATTTTTAGGAGGTCCCATTTATCCATATTTTCTTTAATTGTTTTTTATTTGGATGTAAGGTTTAAGATACCACCAACTACCACCAGTTATTAAAGGTGCTACCCTACATTTTCTATTAGGAGTTTTATGGTAATAGCTTTTATACTTGGGTCTTTAATCCATTTTGAGTTAATTTTTGTATAAGGTGTGTGATAGGGGTCCTCTTTCTGTCTTTTGGATATGAATATCCAGTTCTTCCAGCAACATTTGTTAAATAGACTCTTCTGCCCCAGCTGGGTTGTCTTGAGAGACTTGTCAAATATCACTTGACCACAGATATGAGGATCTGTTTCTGAACAATTTGGTTCCACTGGTCTATATATCTATCTTAATGTCCATGCCATGGTGTTTTTACTGCTGTAGCTCTTCCAGAAGTGGCTTTGTATGTTTGGGGAGCAGGCAGGGAGGAAAGATTTTCATTTTGGGAAGGAGAATCCACATATCTTTTAGGTGATTATCAATGTACACAGTAATTTTTAAGAAACTTTAGATTACATAAATGTTACATGAAAAATATAGGGGATTGCCATGTACCCCACCCCTACCCCTCCCACACTTTCCCACATTAGCAATATCTTTCATTAATGTGATACATTTGTTAAAATTGACAAATGCGTATTGAAGCATTGCTACTAGCTATGGTCTATAGTTTACATTATAGCTTACATGTAGTCTTAGCATATATTCCTCATCTATGAGATGAACTATTTGGTACTTTAATACCTTATAAATTGTGACCTAAATTTGATTTCTGCATCTAGAGAGATTTTTACAGTGGTAATTGTTGATAATTATTATGACAATGATTATATTTTGGAAATAGAGTTTGTTGAAAACTGGATTAGATAACTTCCTATATATTTAACAAAAACCAAAAAAAAATCTGTCTTTATTGAAAAGAAATGAAGATAATGGTAAATATAGGTTTATACCTTACAGGAATATATAGTATATTTCATGCTGCAAAAAAGGTGAGGAATTGAACATAATTAATATGTTCATTGGTCAAAATCAGTCAAAGCTTAGGGTAGCTAAATAAATAACCACATGCTCTGTAAGTCAACTTATACATAGATTATGATTAGTCTTAATGTATTCAGAGCCTATTCTCTGAATCAGATCTTAGAATCTTATGGAATTTGCACTATTGGGTTTCAGAAACTTTGTAGGTCCAATCACTTTCTTTTTCCTTCTACTTATTTCCACCTGTAAAGGGAATGTCTATCTTATAACTGAAACACCAATTTATTTAGAAATCAAAGAACTTATAAAATAGGTTTAACAAGCCCATTGGTGGACATGATTTTTGCCCCAAGACAACTGAAACCCATAACTTACTTTAAGGAGATTTTGGACAGAATTGTTACTGAAGTGACTTAAGGCTATGGCTATTGGGAAGAGGTGTATGCACTTTGCATATGGAAAACATGCCATTTGGATTCCTGAAGAGGACAGCAATGGATTGAAAGAAGCACCCCAACAAAAGATATGTCCTTAAACTTAATATGTTCTCCAGGGTTCATGGACCCACTTGTAAACAATAGTTTTAATATGTTAAAGTAAGCTATGGTGTATATTCCTTTTTTAGTATGATCTTCTGATACCCTATTCTAGTGTGGCCAAATGAATCAATGTGGCTCTTAAACCATATTATAAGAACCCTTAAAGAAAGAGGATGGAATTCCTTGGAAAGCAAGTAGGCAAAGTCAAAGAGATAGAGATTGCCATGAGAGAGGAGACATAGCCAAAAAACAACCAAGAATTGTGGCAAGGCAGCACCAGAATACTATAGACTCTGAGACAAAGCATAACCTTGCTGACCCCTTGATCTGAGACTTCTGGACTCTGAAACTATGAGCCAATGAATTATTTTTTAAAAGTCTTCCCATTGTGTAGTATTGTCATAGCATCTCTGAAAAACTGAGAAAAAGCTAATCATGATGTATTTGCATAAGAGTTACTGAGTTAAATAGACATTTATAGTGATGTTTCAGGCTAACCTTGTTGGAAGTTGGCCTTCTGTAAGGTTTCCTGTAGTTGTTTATGCCAGAGGCTTCAAATTACTATAAATTTCTTGTTTTTGTCTCCCATGTTGCCTTGAGCTTTCTAAGAACTTCTGAGATAGAAATGTGTCTTGAACATATTTCAGCAGTAATCTTCCATGGCTATACTGAATCACAATTGAGTAATTGTTTATGAATAGAAGATGCTAGAGGTGGTGGAATTGAGTAAAGAATATTTCATTATGTGGGAATAGTTGTTAATAAAGTTTTTTAATTTCATTTATTTTTTTTCAGATTAGTATACCTTTGTTATAAAAAAAAAAACCTCTGAGTGTATTTAACAATGACTCTCAAAGTTTCACTCTGTGCATATGATAAGATTCTTATTTGTAATAAGCATGACAGTGTTGGAAACCACAACGATATCATTCCCACCTGTCTGTTCAGTCACAAGCTATCCCATGTTCACATACAGCAATTGTTTTTAATAACCATGTAGGTTTTCTACAAGTGTATGGTTCCACAGCTTCCTTTCCAGGTAATAAACTATCAACTATAATTCTGTGTATTTTACTGCCCCATAGATATAGGAGTGGCAATTTATCCCAAAACCACAATTCTGATAAATTCAATAGAAGTGATGGATATTTAATTATTCAAGCTTTTCCTGTTGTAGTAACAAAGCTAATGACTTTCAAGATCTTTATACGTCTTTTATATATCATAGTTTAATTCTAAATTGCTTTTATCATTGAAAGATAGCTGTTTTGTATATAAAACCTTAGGTTGACAGTTGTTTTAGTCCATTTGTTTTAGGATTTAGAAAATGCAATCCAAATGCATCCTAGCTTCATTTTTTTTTTGATGAGAAGTCCCTTGTAATCTTATTGGGGTTGCATAAATATCATGGGCTGTTTTTCTTTCCTGGTTTCATGATCTTCTCTTTGGCATATATTAGATAGCTTAACTGTGACCTATCTAAGCATGGGTCTCCTTGCTTTATTCTACATGGAGTTCACTAACCTTTGCAGATGGGTTGATTCATGTTTATAATGAAATTTGGAAAGATAACATTGGTATATTTAAATATTTTTTCACTCCATTTTCTGAACTACTGACAATCCAGTTATTTATATGTTGGTACCATGAGTCATTTCATACATTTCTCTTGTATTCTTTTCCTTTTGTTCATTTTTTACTGTTATTTATATTGCTTAATATCTTTCATCCAAACTTTAAGTTCTCTGATTATTTATTAGGACCACTCACATAAACTGTTGAATACATTGAGGGAATTTTTCATTTCAGTTATTGTAATTTTCAACTTCATAATTAACATTAGGTTTATTAATTTTCTTTTTAAATTTAAAAATGTAAAAACTGTTTATTCATATTTGATATGTTGATATCTGATAATATATTTTCATTGTATCTTCCTTTACTCCTTTCATTATGGTTGCTTTTAGCTCTTTGAATCTATTTACAGTGTCTACTTTAATGTCTTCTTAAGTGCAAAATCAAGGAACCTTAAAGGGCAGAATCTATTACATGTTTTTTACATGATAGTGTGCATATTTGTGTTCATGGGTCATATTTCCTATTTGCATATCTAAAGTTTTTGTTGAAAATTAGACATATTAGATAATATAATGTAGTCACTGGACACTGAGAGTATTTTTTTTTGGGGGGGGTTTGATTATGTTGTTTATTTACTTGCTTTTTATTCAGTAACTTGAGTAGACAAATTCTTTGAAATCACTTTTCTGCAATGTGCAGTCTCAATGTCACTTCTCAGTGTGTGCAGTCTCGGACCTACACAATTCTCCTCAACCCCCCTTACAGTGGCATAACTGTGATTTTATCTTCTGTGTGGTCTCCCTTTATTAGTACCACACTCACATCTTCAATTCACCCATATGTTCAGTTCCACTAGTTGCTTATGATTTTCTGCATTGTTTAAATCATTGTGCTTAAACATAAATTATTCTTCTATCTTTTCTAATTATTATTTTTTATTAATTATTATAATTTTTTTAATTATTATCACGCTTCTTTGCTGGACAAGACATTGAGGGCAGTGTTCGAGTTTTCCTTTGACAGCATTTGTCTTCTCAGTAATCTATTTGCCTTTATTATGTCTTTGTGTATTTTCTAGCTATTCTACTGTATTAAGTGTGGACAACATAGAGCTACCGGTCTTTTCCATGTTAACCACAATATTTACATTCCTATTGAAAACACCCTTAAGCTTGAGTTTCTTTACACACCATATAAAGTCATTCTCCAGTGGGAGATGACAGACTTCTCTCTTCTTATTCTCCATGGCAGAAACAACTATGAGCGTTGATAACTTTGTTAATAGATGCTATATTTATGTCAGCAAGAGAAAAGCCAATTTGTAACCATCTTCAAATGGAATGTGTTTTCACAGTTCACTAATTGAGTTCTTTGTTTTAACATTAACTGTAAATCAATGTAAGTACATATCACTCAGTAAAGCATGTATTTTACATAGTTTTCAAAGCTAATCAACATAGTGCTTTCACAGTTCAATAAGTAGAATGTTAAATATCTTCAATTTAATTTATATATTCAAAGAAATTCAACCAGCTTATTAGTAGTGAAAATTGACAATGCATTAATTTCACTGGAAAACATATTATCAATGATAAAAATGTTCAAGATATCCTTTTACTAAACCAATAAGGGTGGTCTGATTTTACTTTCATTAATTGAGATGGCTTTTTCATGTTAAACTTTGGGGTAGCGATATATGGGCAGAACAGACAATCCAGAAAAAGATCCATAACTATGTGATTATTTGTATGACAATTCAAACTTTGCATAACAGTTGGAGAATGTGCTCCTTTTTCCAATAAAGTATAGAGTAAATTCAATGTATATGGAAGAAATCAATAAATTTGATATCATACACATCATATATATAACGGAAATCCAGGTTTGTTATAGAACAATACTTAAAAGGAAAAATTTCAAAGATAACATAGAGATATATCTTCTTTACTGCAGAATTTATTTGACAAGATATAAAAACACTAACCAAAAAGAAAAGGACTGGTAGAAATGACTACACTAATTCACTTGGTAACTATTCATAAATGTCAACATTAAGAAGGTAAGAATCCAGTCCAGAGAGGGGACAATATTTTTATTACATATACAACTCTAAAAGGATCTGTAGCCAGATTGTATAATGGACTTCTAAATTTCATTGAGAAAACACTGGACCTAGTCAAATTAAAAACAAAAAAAAAGCAAAATAAATTAATGCAGTTACTGAAATGAGGAAATAAAATGATTGAAAGACTTGAATATTTGCAAATCCTCATTATTCTTCTAGGATAGACAAAGTAAAGCCACAAGTATAAAGAACTCCATACTAATCAAACCAGCAGACTTTTAAAAATCAGAAAGTACATATTAGTTAAGGTTGTGAATTAAAAGGAACTCTTACAAGAAGGTGTTTAATTAATACAATATATTTGGAAAACAGTTTGGATTTACCTAGCAATTTTTAAGATTCACATACTCTTTGATCTAACAATTATATTCATAGGTAAACCCTAA
>JAQZBX010053766.1:0-18805 GCA_029593785.1 Cabassous unicinctus | reverse complement strand
AAGATAGTGTTACTGGTTTAGGGTGTACGTTGGGGGTGGGCATTCAGAAAGGGGTGCATCTGGAATAGGCTTCTGGGGAGTGTGTGAGTGTTCATCCTGTCATGATGTGTTGTGTTGGGGAGTGGAGACCCACATGGTGAGTGGGAAGGAGATGGATGCCCATCTTTGGGAGGACCGATTCACCCAGAAACAGACAGGTGGGTGTCCCTTAGGTGCAAGGGTGGATCCTAATAAGAAAGGATAATCAGTATGTCAAGATCTCTTGTTGCATGTAACTATGAATCTTGTCATCCAATGAGTCAAGACAGGGGAGTGTCCTATGCCCCAGGGGGATGGGGAGGAAGGAACAGAAAACATAAAACAGGGGGTATTTAGTGGTCATGGGAAATGTTTTTCATTACCTTACAGTAATGGACGCAGGATGTGGTAAATATCATTAAAAATTATTAAACTGCTCAGTCTAAATTGTAAACTACACCTAAACCATTGACAATGTTTAGTAGCTATGTTTCACTATCTGTATAACAGTTATGACAATGCTACCATCCACATAAAAAAATGTTTTAATATGGGTTGAGGAAAGGGGAAGGAGGTTGGGTATATGAGAGTCTCTTATATTCTCTGTGTGACTTTGCTGTGACCTAAAACTTCTTTGAAAATTAAACGAAAATTTGGGAGACACTGGGGAGTGAGAGGGGGCAGGTGCCACAGTACAGACTGGACACCCAATAATACAGTGATAAAAGGAAAAATGTTAAAAAAAAGTTTTTTTAATTTTTTTGTTTTTTCCCATTTTCTGAATATCCCAATCCTTTAAATTTTTTTTATTTCTAGTGTTTTTTTTAAGTTTCCAAGTATTTTATGTCTTATATTTAAACTTATCTTTATTATCTCATTTTCCTATTAATTGTATTTGGCTATTATATGGACTTCATCTTCAAGGAAGGTTTGGATCACAAAAGGGTTACAGAGGGGGCAGGAGAGGATCATTTGTGGGCGGTATCTGGGATGGGGGTTTCATGGGAGGAGGTTCACCTGAATATAAATGAAAGATATATAAAATTGTTCAAATGATCAAGGGGTGGGGCATGGTCACAGTGGGTAGACAATCACTCAATAAATGAGGGAATACTGAATGCCCAGCCTGGAAAGCCCTGCCACATTCTCCAAGGGAGTAATAACAGTCCCCTGAGTGCAGGGGCAGGGTCTGGGAAGGAAGGATGGTCCAATGATGGGTTCTTGTTACTGATGACTAGCCTCACGAGTCTTTGCTCTTATAATTGAAACTTAGCCTACTATTATGGGATGCCTAAGGGTTGCCACCTGAGAGCCTCCTTGTTGCTCAAATTTGGCCTCTGTCTAAGCCAAACTCAGCATATGAATGCATTACCTTCCCCCCAGCATGGGACATGACTCCCGGCTTGAGCCTCCCTGGCAACGAGGGATTAATACCAAGTGCCTACTGGCAATACGACTGGAAAAAGACCTTGAATAAAAGGGGGAAAAGATAAAGAGAAATGAGTTCATGTAGCTAAGAAACTTTAAAGAGAGTTGAGAGGTCATCCCGAGGTAATGCTTAAGCACACCTCAGTAGGATCTCATGGAACACCATAGTGGATATCGCCCCACACAGAGGGGCTCCTGAGGGCTCTGGAGACACCCAGGTCCTGTATAAGGGGGGATGGTCCCAGAGATTGATGCCTTATCAGTGGGCTCTACTTTGGAAACTGTGCTCCTGATAGTGACAGAGTTGGAGTCAAATAAGTCCTCCCTGTCCATGGTCCATCAGTCCCCTCTATTCAAACCTATATGTGATGATGGAGTTTGTAGGTGTACTTCCAGAGACTGGAGCCTCTGGCCTGCCCATGTGCCAGCTGTGCCTGGAATCTTGGTGGAGCTGCACCTCTTACTCTACAGCTAAATGGACTCACCCAAGTCACCTGGTGAGACGATGATGGACAACAACCATCCCAGGGAATGGAGAGTGCCTGCAGCTGCAGGTAGGATAATCCCATCCACTGTATCCATGAGATATAAGCCCCCTCTCACTTGGAGGTGGAGTGGACATCACCATCCCAAACTCCTCAGGATTGGGGGAAGAGCTATGGACTAGAGTGGACTTAATGGTATTCTGTTGTAGACATATTGTGATTTAAGCAATGGAAGAAATTACAACAGTGAGATGGAGCTAGTGGCCACTGGACACTTTTGGGGTAGGGAAGGGAAAAGCCGTTGTAATACAGGGGCTTTCTCAGGACTTGGGAATTATCCTGATTGACATTACAATGACAGATATAGGCCATTTTACATCAGCATATAACGTGCAGATCTGTGTGGGAGAGAGTGTGGTCTACAATGTGAACTATGGTCCATGCTTAGTGGCAAATCCCCAGGATGTGTGTATCCATTGCAGCTTATGAGCCACATTAATGAAAGATGATTATGTGGGATGTTATGTGAGGTGTGGGAGGTGGGGAACATGGGAATCCCTGTAATTTTTGTGTAACATTTCTGTAAACTAAACATCTTTAAAAATATATAAAGATAAATAAATAAATAAATAAGTAAGTAAATATTTTTAAAAATGGAATGATATATGGAAAAATATATGTAATGTAAGCTATGGACTATGGATAGTAAAATATTTAAATATTCTTTCATCACTTGTAGCAAAATATCACACTATTGCAAAGTGTCAACAACAGGAGGGTATATAATGTGTTTTTTGCATGACTTTTCTGTCAGCCTACACCTTTTCTAATAAAAGAAAAAAACATGGGATTGTATAACACAGAGAACCTTGTTATGGACAATGGCTCTGCTTTGCAATATGAATATAAGTATATTCTGTCGTGATCTAGAACTATTTTATGTCACTATTTCAAGGTGTAAATAATAAGGTGGGATATGGGACAATATACCTCATGCAAACTATGGACTGTAGTTAAAAGTAATATTTTACTATCCTTTCATCAGTTGTAACAGAGTTACCACTGCAATGTTATATTTCAATAATACGGAGGTATAAGGGTTATGGGGTTTTGATTTTGGTGCAATGCATATATTCTGAAATTGATTGTAGTGATGAATGCACAACTCTGATTATACTGAGAGCAAGTGATTGTACAATTTGGATGGATTCTAGGGTGGGTAAATATATTTCAATAAAACTACTTTATAAAAATATAAATAATATATTGGATTATAACTCAATGAATAAAGTAAACATGTAATAGAAATTTTTTTTTTTTCAGGGAACCTATTATATTTTCTAAGTAAATTTCATAGGTAAAGTATATATATGTTATATATATATATATATACACACACATATACAATTTGTGTGTGCATGTATACACTTATCTATTAGGAACTTGGTATTCAGTTTTCTTCATAACTGTTAATGAGATTTATATTCATTAGTGAAGTTTTGATGGAGTAAACATTGGCAAAATAATCAGTCATTATCATTTATACATGTTTTTCTATAGGTTTGGGTTATGTGTAACATTGGGTATAATAACCCATCTTACCAAGAATAATCATAGGAATATAAAGGCTCATCTAGATGATTTTCCTCTTCCACATAGCCTGAAGCAGGGTCACTTGATGGAATTCATGTGGTATCTGCTCAGATTTCATAAGCCCTGATATTTTCTTTCATGTTTCTGCTGCCTTGCGAGGGAAGACAGGAAGGTCGGTCTCAACTAGCCCTGTCACTCAGACATGTGCTAATGGCCACTGCAGCATGGTGGTCTCAGGGTATTCAGACCCCTTACATGTGGCTCAGGAATCCCAAAATTGTGATCTGAGAGACAGGACGTGGAATATGCCAGTTTCTTACCTTCTGAGTTATAAGCCAGCATTGTGAGGTTCATCTTAGTAACAAATATACTCAGCCAAGACCCCAATTTTCCCTAGTGATGGCACCAATTTGCCACAAGCTGGGCCTTAAGGAGCATAGGCCTAACTGGACTTGTATTAATTACTACTGGTCAGTAATTTGACTCTCAGACACAGGTATAAAACAGCATCACCCAAACCCCGCTGTGGTTCCTAGAGCCACTAAATGTGCCAGTCCCTGTGGGCTGAGCTGTGACCCCATGCACATCACTGTGGGTGTGTATGTTTAAAAGGAACCTCACTGTCCATGCCCCACCAAAGCCTGGACTGTTTAATCACCACCAGGGAGTGGGGGGGGGTAGAGTTCTGGATAGTTGTAGCATATATGACTTTGCATTTTCTCCCTCAAACCTTCCAGTTCTTTCCCCCACTCCAAATAGTAGCTGGATCCCTAAAGAGTTAAAACTGCAAACCCCTGTGAATGGTGACTGATCAGCGGATCTTGCTCTAGAATTCTAACCTGTTTTTCCAGAAGCCTGACATTGGCATCTATCTTCCCCAAACTGCCTAATCACCCCTTATAGTCACCCCAATATCAATAAGCCTTTCCTGCCTTGCAGAAAACATCTGTCCCTTTTGGATCTTTTTTCCTGTCCATTTGGTTCATAAGCAAATTCACTGCATTCATTGGAAAGCAGCTCACTTCCCCTGCTGCACAATGACATATCCCATAAAAGAACCGCCTCCTCTGGCAGTGAGTGCAGATGTCAAGCCTGGGAAGTGCCATCTGTCCTCCTGCTGACAAGGATGAGGACTAGGCCAGGGCTAAGCTTGGAACCATCTCATCCTCCCACTACCAAAGATGAGGACCCCATGTAAGTCCCCTAAATGTCATTTACTCACCAAGCTAGACTTGTACGAGTCTTTGGTCTGACATATCCCTAGCAGTTTGGCAGGAAGCTGTTGTTTTTACACTTGGGACAATAGTAAGTGACAGGGATTTCTCCAGAATCCTGAGTGACCTTATGTTTATTG
Source organism: Cabassous unicinctus (assembly GCA_029593785.1). Classification (NCBI taxonomy): domain Eukaryota; kingdom Metazoa; phylum Chordata; class Mammalia; order Cingulata; family Chlamyphoridae; genus Cabassous; species Cabassous unicinctus. The sequence continues at coordinate 13,927 of JAQZBX010053766.1, read as the reverse complement.
CTGCTTCCATGTGGCTGAGATCAGAATTTCCTACTTTCCCTCCTTCACCATAGGGAGTATTTTATCAATGGCATTCTTGTGCTATTATTATTCAAAGATACTTCTCACCTCTTCATACTCCAGATTGAGATCTTCTTTCCAAAGAAATCATTTATGTCAAACTACTGCCAAGGCATTCAAGGGCCTTAACATGTTCAGACATTAATGACCTCAGGAGTATCATTTATGAGGAAATAAAACCATGACAGTTGGCATAACTAATTGAAGATTTCATGGAAATTCTTCCAAATGTAACTGTACTTTCCTTCCCTGGTCAAACCAGGGATTGTACTCTAAACTAAGGTGTTTATTATTATTTTATATTCTGTTGTCATTATTAAATTAAAATGTGTCTACTGTTTAGCTATTATAAGGTCATAATGCCAGTTGCCTCTTTCACGAAATTCCCTCAAAACAAATAGTTGCTGAAAGGCAGGGATTGAAAGATTGTAGTTGCTGTTAGTATCTTCATTTATAAGATAACACCAGAAATTTATTTCGTTAAAAGGAATTACAAATACCCGCTAAATATCCATCCTTGCACAGCAATCCTGTGAAATGGAAACCACACTGAGAAATAAATTGATGATAAAGTCTTTGGGCATGGTTATTTCCATAGTAAATTCATATCTTAATAATAGGGGTTTATCTGTTTAAAAATATTCAAAACCAGCTTAACTGTGGCATTCTCATTGATACCCTTCCGTATCAATGAAATATTAGCAGAATAAGATATATAAAATGAAATATTAGCAGAATATTTTATTGATATTCCGTATCAATAAAATATTAGCAGAATAAGAGGTTTTATTTTTCTTTTAGTATCCTTTTTATTAGTTTAGAAATTTTAATGATCAACAAGTCTATTGTTAAATCAAAACAATTCATAGATTCTTACTTGGCTGTCTCTGTTATAGAATTCTTCCATGTGTTCCTTTTTTTTAAAAAAAAGATTTATTTATTTATTTATTTACTTGCTTACTTACTTTTTATCCATTTTTATCCCTCACCCCATTTTTTGCTGTTTTTGTATCCCTTCACTGGGCAATTCTCTGTGTCTATTTCCTGCCCTCTCTTCTCATCCTTCTCTTCCTGTCTTCACTGGGATTTGATCCTGGGAAACTCTGATGTGGGAGAGAGGAATCCTACCACCTGCCCCACCTTAGTTACTGGGTTTTTTCACACATCTCATCTTGGGCCTAACTTGTGTCACTCTCCTGTTATGTCATCATCTTGCTGTGTAGCTTGGTGGGGCCTGACAGTGCACCTTTGTGTGCGCTTTGTGATGTACCCATGCATGGGGCCTGAGGGGCTCACCCACTCATGGGGTCTGGCAGCACACCCATGCATGGGACCTGATGGCACACCCACTTATGGGGCCTTTTGGTTCACCTGAACATGGGGCCTGACGGCACACCCATGCATGGTGCCTACGGGTCTCACCCACTTATGGGGCCTGGTGGTGCACCCAATTGCAGGATCTGACAGCACACCTACATGGGGAGACTGATGGCACACCTACACACGGGGTCTGACAGTGCACCCGCTCATGGGACCTGGCGGTGCACCCATGCATGGGGCATGGTGGCACACCCACTTGCAGTGCCTGATGGTGCACCCATGCATGGGGCCTGGTGGGCTCACCTGCCCAGGAGCCTGGTGGTGCACCCACCCGTGGGGCCTGATGGTGCACCTGCTCACAGGGCCTGGCAGCACACCTGTGGGTGGGACCTGGTGGCATACCTGCTCATGGGGCCTGATGGCACACTCATATGCAGGGCGTGGGGGGCTCACCTGCTTGCAGGGCCTGATTGCACACCTGTGCACAAGGCCTCGTGGACCATGCGCCTTCGCTATTTTTCTTTATTTTTACCAGGAGGTTCTGGGGATCAAACCCAGTTCCCTCCTTATGAGAGACAGATGCCCAACCATGTGAGCCACATCTGCCCCCCCATGTGTTTCTTATATTCCATTAATAAAATAACACCAGTTGTTTATTTCATTAAAATATATACCAAACCTCCATAACTGGCTTTCTCCTTCTCAGAAATCACTGTAAACAAAATATCTGTCAAGAACTAAAGGCATTTTAAAGTGGTTTACCATTACTACTCTCACCCTTATCACCAATGCACCTGTTGCGACCTGCAGCTACCAAGTAGCTCTTACACCTTGGGACTTGGGACCCAAGGAGAAGGTGATAAGAGCTGTGAAATGGGATCTTGGTGTTTGAGGATCTGGGAGGACCCAGGACAACACAGAGGGTGCAGAGACCTGCAGGCCACTAATAGGGGACCCAGTGAAGGTGACATATTCAGGGGAGGGGGAGGGTAAATGTGGAAGAGGCTCAGAGTCCGTGGACTGAAAATGCATTTTCCATGGATTCATGGGTGAATGGGTGGAATGATGAATAAAAATAGGACGAGGAAGAGTATGGGGAAATAAATTATCATAAGGCTATAAAATTTGAAATGTGCCAATGTATCTTATGAATTGACAATGATTAGAGAATGATAAATAATCTATTTTCTGTACCTTTAAGTATAATATGTATATGAAATACATAAAATGTATGCTATTTTTGCATGAACCCAAAAGATATAGATATACACTTATGTTTGTGTGAATGTCTGAATGAGTAAATAAGCCTCCAGTGAATTTGATCCCACTGCCCTACTGGCCTACAGCCAGCCTTGTTGAATAAACTGCCTGAGGTGGAAGTGTAGCCTGGAGACCAGGGCACTCAGTGTCATGAGACATTTAGGCCTGTTCCCCAATTTAAAAAAAGTTAATTTGATAGTAGTATTTTTCATCCACTACAAATGGAATTGTCACATAATTGTCTCTACATATATACATTCATACGTATATACATACATACATACCTAATAAGTAATAAAAATTCTTTCATGTGGTTCTGTTTAACTCTTCTGGGTATTTTCACTGTGCATATCTACATGTGTGGATGAAATCTTAGAGGAGACTTCTCATGGATAAGCATTCCTCAGGCATTATAAAACCCCATAAAATACACAGACCAAGTCAAATGTATTTATGGAAGTGTTTAGCATTATAGATTTTTTTGTTGTTCATGATTAATCAATTCAATCAAAAACACTTGAACCTGCCTTGCCTAGCTGTCCCTTTTATAGAAATGCTTCTTGAGAAAATACATATGAAAAAATAAAATAATTTTGAGGTCTTTGGCCATTTCAAATTTAATTATAAAATGAATTATAATACCTTAATCAGTCCACTTTAACTTCCTTTGCATGTGCTAAAATCCTTATGAAGAAAACGTCTGCCCAGAGACAGGAATTTAAAGACATGAGGCCTTATTATTAGAGGTATTAAGATGAAATGGAGGGTTGTTTCAAAAGAAATTTTAAAGGTACCTTAACTGGCTGGCTATTTCTACTGAGACATACAAGCATTTTAAAAGACTAGAGTTATTATTGCGATAATAGTCATGCAAGACAATTAGAGGAATGTATTATAACAAATTTAAAGTGTTTTTAGCTGTTTGTTCATTTGACAGAAATACTTCTAAATAAAACATCTACCAGGAATTAAAAAAAAAAAACATTTTATTATACTATTATTGTAATTATTACTCAAAAAGAAACAGTTTCCTGAAAAAAATTGCTGAATAAAGTGTGAAAATAAAATAATTTGGAACTCATTGTACCATAAAGGAAGTTCTCAAAGATGGTGAAAAAGAAAGACACAGGAACAACTTTAAGTGATTCCAAGCAACCAAGTCAGGGGTAGCATGAGCATGAAAATAATTAAAGATAACAATAAAATAGGAATCTTTGTTTCACACTGATATACATAAATAGTAAATGAGGGAGAAAGGAAAGCTCTTTATTACAATAAAATTCCCACCAACTAATGGAGAAGCATGATTAAGTTTGAAAATCATATTTTGTAAACCTTATGGTAATAATTTTCCCAGTCAAGAATTACCAATTCATGCTAAAAATACAGGGTAAAATATGTGAAGTTCCAGGATATTCACATAGTCTCAAATATGTCCCTGCAAAATATTTACTCTTTAAAGAAATGAAAAGATAACTCTATGAAGAAGCCTGGCAGACTACACTTCATCCAAAGGATCATGTTACCATCACCAGCAATAGGACAAATGGACACCATGAACTCCCCTACTCCCCAATATGATATACAGGGAAGAGCTTAGCATCCCTTCAGTGGTATTCCTACAAAAGACAGAAACGTCCAATCACATGGAAACATTAAAGCAGAGGTTCTTAACTTTTTTTCTTCCATGGACCCCTTTGCCAGTCATGTGAAAACCACAGGTCCCTTACTAAGTTCACACTATATTCAATATTATTTAATAAATATATCATACCTGCACCAACAAATCCCCATAAGAATAATGTGTTTTTGAATTCCAATTCAAGATAATGGACTCCTTATTAAGGATCCCTCCATTAAAGAAACCCATATTGAGCTATATCCTTCATAAACATTAAGCTTCTGAAAATCAGGGAAAGACATACACTGTCCCTGATTGAGGGATCCTAAAGAGACATGACAGCTAAATGCAATGCTCCATTGTGGATTGTGGCCTTTAGTTGTAATGGACATAACTGGACAATTGGTGAACCCTGAATGGAAGTGAAACTTGAATGGATCTTAGTGATGTATCATGTTAATTTAAAAAATAATGGATAAATTTTTTAAATGTAGGAAATTCTTCTTGATTTGAAGGATAAATTCTAACAGATTTGGGGGTGATGAGGCAACAGTTTGGCAACTTGCTTAGAAAGTTCAGAAGAAAATTTTCAGAAAAAAAGAGAAAGTTTGGGAGATATAGAGCAAAGACTGTAAAATGTTAACTTTTTTTACCATTATACGAGTGAAAGAAAAATGGGTTTTTGTTTGTACCATTCTATTTATTGAGGACTTCATTAATTCTCACTAAGTTTAAAATTATTTCAAAATGGAAAGTTAAAAAATGTGATTACTTCTTATATAAACTACAGCTGAAATAATGCCTGCCAATAGTTAAACCTTCAATGTAATAAGGGTTATTATCATTGTAATTTAGTAGGTTTAGCCCCAGCCAATGGGAACTACAAACAGCCTGTTACTAGGAGGAAGCCTGAGTTGCAACAGAGAGGAATGGACATTGCTGGCCAATGGGATCCTGGGCTGTTCTGTTTCCCAGCAGTTAAATAAAGGTATAAGTGTCATACTAGAGTTAGATTCTGGCAGCGCAAAGCTTAGGCTGCCACCACCCACCTTTCCTGAGATTTAAAACGTGGCCAAAATCCAGCCCTAACTAGCTGCCATGAGTGCCCATTTTACAAACACACACTGACCGTGACCCCCTTCACCACACTTATGGGGTCCCCCATGACTGAAGCCCCCACCATGGATGCCCATTTTTCCCAAACCTCACACAGAAGATGGGGCTCTCCCGCAGTTCAGCAGGATCATCTGACACTATATAGATGTCCAGTCTCTCCCTGGGAGTCCCTCTACCCTCTGTGCTAGCCCTGACCCCCACCCAGTACAGACCCCCAGCCAAGACCCAAGCTCAAGCCGTGGTTGAAGGACCCACCCTTGTAGTCTGAGGTGGGGACTGGGATTGAACTGTCTGGATCAGTCTCCAAAGCTACCAGGAGGCTCCATGGCCAGGGACAAGAGGAAGCCACCCGCTACTAGACTGGACAAAGGCTCTGGCAATGCAGCAGTGGGTTCTTGGCAATCTTGAGTAATCAGAGAGACAGCAGACTGAGCCAATGACTGCTTAGACCAGTGGGCTGTGGATACCCTGACCACTAGAGAATGCAATTGGTCTGTTACTAGCAGAAACTATAAGCAAAAAATAGTAAGTAACCCATAGAAGAGAAGAGTTTAGACATATGGATTTCCTTCTAATCTGCACAGACAGATTATCTCCTTCTCCACTCCAGCTTAGCACTAGATGGGAGAAACAAGATAGAGGCTGTGAACTTACAGATGTGGATATAGGTGAGGAGAGGGTGAGAAGCCCACTGAAAGCAGAGCCCCAAAGAAAGCTTGTAGACTGGGTCCACAGTCCCTCTGTCCCTCCTTAGTTCCCAGGATGCTGGTGGCCAAGTTAACTACACCCAGGTAGGAGTCTGGAGGATGCTTTGGTGGTGATCTGAAGCTGCCCAAGGCAGAGGTCTCATATCCACGTGGGTCCTCAGCCAGTGAACCCCCAGGAGCCCTGAGAGACACAGACACCACCCAGGCACACAAAGCCTCCACTCAGCTGTTTCTCCAAGAACAGGGATGTGAAAGGATGATCAGGACCACCAAATACTTGAGGGCAAACTCTGGCCTGAAAGATGGAGAACAAAACTCTCATTAAAGAGAGGGAATGAAGGGAACACACACAGGTATCAGCAGCATGTAGGTCTTTGCAGAACAGGTCCTGGAGCTGACCCCTTCTCTGTCTTCACTGCTCTCCCCACACCCCCACCCCAGTGCAGCAATCAAAATCCTCATCTTAGAGTCCCTGTCAGGGTCTTCACCTGTTCTTCCTGCTAAACCATTTTCCCCTCATCACAGACACTGTTCTCTTAAATTAATATTAAACTCTTTACCCTTGTGAAAGCATCTACCCCCCCACACATCTCTGGCCACAATTCATTCATTGCATTTAGGATTCTCAGGCCTCTGGCTGATCCTCAAACACACCTCTCTCACACCCCCTTCATAGCCATCACCTGTCCTGTGCCTTCAGCTTGCAGTGCTTATCCCCACGTTGGTTCACTGCCTAGGTGTCCCCTCTTTACAGGGGTTTCCCTTACCTCTCATGCCAATCCTCGCTGTCCCACACCCATCAATCATTCCTTTCCCTGTGGATTCTATTTTTTAAGGTATATTTATTTTTCCACCCCCTCATTGTTTGCACTCACTGCTCTCTGTGTCTATTTGTTGTGTGTTCCCTGTGTCTACTCATCTTCTTTTTAGGATGTGTTGGGAACCAAAGCTGGGACCTCCCATGTGGGAGAGAGGTGCCCAATCACTTGAGCTACATCCACTCCCCACTTGTCCCACTTGTCTCTCATTGCATCATCCCTTTGTGTCAACTGTTGCCTCATCCCATTGTGTCAGCTCACTGGTGCCAGCCCTTTATGTCAGCTCTCTGTCTTACTTGTCTTCTTTAGGAGGCACCATGAACCAAACCTGGGATGTTCCATGTGGGAGTTGTGTGCCCAACTGCTTGAGCCACATCCACTCCCTTCCCTGTGCATTCTTCTCCTTTACTTTATCCTCACATGGCATCCTCTGTGCTCTATATAATTTCCCTGTTCAGTGTCTACTCCCTCACTCCAAATATCAGCTCCACTTGGGACAGCAAAATTCTTTCTCATCTTTGCCATTCTATACCCAGAACCAAGCTCTATTTTGAGGAAATATCATTTACCTTCTTATGATTTTCTTGTCCTTTGTCTTATTTTCCCACCCAACATCCTCAAAGTGTCACTTATTGCTTTCCTTCCACCATCACAAATAATCCCGAGTTAATGCTCATTGTCTATAGAAGGAGTGTCATTTCTGACTGAAACTACTAATTCTGGGGATGCCAGCTATTTCTGCAGGAAGGAACTCCCTGCTGTTCTCTTAGATTTCCTGTGCGGTGTGTCAGATGGTGAGGCAGAGCGTTAGGGGTGGGATATAGAGATTTTTACAAATTATCCAAGGAGGATTTCTTCATGATCAGAAAAGTCTCATTGCAGCACATGGCAGAGAAAGAAAATCATCTACATGTGAACTTGGAAATTTTATTTTTAACCTTTCTTATTTTAAAATATAAATATTAAATGATATAAAATTCTCTCTAAGAACACAGTTTACATCTCCCAAAATAATTTTTTAATGTTTTAACTAATACATATTTAGTTAAAAAATAAAGTTGAATTTACTTAGCGGTTGTGACTATTAGGAATTCAACTCTGCCAAAAAATGTTGCTGATGTTTAAATGTCTTTTATGGCTACACAATATATACATATTTATACTCTATATATTTTTAAAATTAAAATACAATATTTACATATATAGGCAGAATAATAAAGTAGAAAGAGATCATTTAAGATCACTTAAGATATAAATAAGGTATAAATAAAACAGAAAATATTGTTTTAAGATATGTAGTTTGATCAAGTTTCAATTTGAGTAAAGGTTTAAATAGTAGGGCTTTCTTTGACTACTGGGAGATAATTCAAACTTTCTTTGAAAAGAAAGACAGTCCCACATTTCCTGGTGTTTTTCTAGAAGTTGAGAGTCTTTTCATCTAAAAGAAGGAATTGAGCATGGCTCTGTCCAGGATGAAGAAGATGGAGGAATTCCAATCAATGGAGACAGGCCCATTGGATCCACTGGCCTACAGGAACTTCAGAGGGAGGCTTGTTCATGAAAACCACCTGGAGGCTCTGGAGGCCTGAGTGGAGGGGAGGGGACTACACTGCTTTAACTCCCTGACCCAACCCTGGGGGAAAGGCCATCAGAGGGTGGATGGGGGCCACATGATGGGTTTGGAAAAGGCCTTGTGCTGTGATGGTTCTTATGACCCTTTTGAGAGAGTTCAGTGTAACTAGCATCTCCATTATCACCTCTTCTAGTTTGGAGCCTTTGGTTCTCTCTTCCTTTAGTTTATGAGCCAGTGAAATTAATCTCATCAGCATTCTCTTTGCCCTTCTGTAGGTATCTACAAGGCTGAGTATTGTTATAGCTTCTTTCTGTAGCCTGGCATCTAAAGATGACACAGCCTCTGCAAAACTCTGTGAGCAAATTAATCCTGTCAAGGACCTGGCATTACTCTTCAATAAATGCATCAATTATGTCAGCAAGCTGCTTTTCTTGTCTTATATAAATCAGATTCTAACAGACTGAACAAGTCTGGACAACAATAAGGGACCCACCAGTAAGCCAATGACTGAAGAAGGCTGTGGAATATGAGTCCTAGACTCATGTCATCGGGCAGCTGCTCCATCACCACCTCTTGCAGCTTCCCAATGGTCATTCCAATGTCAGGTGTGAGGTTCACAGCCCCTCTATGTCACTGTAGCCACATACAGGGCTCTGCCCTGTAACCATGGATCTGTCAGGTCAAACAAACCACAAAGAACTCCCCAGGATTCCACCTAGAACACACCAGTACCTGGCAGCTTGGACAGGTCATCAGTGAGAGGGTCTGGGGGATGATGGAGGAGGGGCCACTTGGAAAATAAAACTTCCTTGTCTCCATTACATTCTAATGATCATACTTTCTTCTTTAAAAAATTTTTTAAAGTGATGTAAAATTAAAATGCAGTAAAATGTGCCAATTTTAACTGAATGACTGTCAGATTTTAAAACTTTTCGCTCCCCCATACCCCACAGTATCCAAAATCCCCATTAAGATATGAATCATTAATTTCCATTAATCCAGAAAATAACTCCTATACCTTCAATCAATACCCAAACCCCACCATATGCATGCAGCCTCTGTTCTGATTTCTATCACTACACATCATTTTTGCCACTTCTTGTAACTCCTAAAAATGGAGTAAATCAGAAAACACTCTTTGGTGCATGTGTCATTACCTCAGAATAATATTTTGAAATTTGTTAATGCTGCTGTTTGGATCAGCAATTCTCTCTGCTTTTATCATTGAATTCTTTGGCATTGAATAACTATTTTATAAAACATTTATCTATTTTCCTCTTGGTTGGTTCTTCCATTGCTTCAAGTTTGAAGCATTATGAATTCAGATATGAATATCCATGTACAAGACCTTTTTATAAAGACATGTTTACATTCCCCCTGGGTAAATACATGGCAGTAGACAAGCTTCATCATATGGCAGGGGTATGTGAATATTTTTAAACAACTATTGAGATATTATTGATGTGCTAGTCAGCCAAAGGGGTGCTGATTCAAAGTACCAGAAATCTGTGGACTGTTATAAAGGGTATTTACTTGGAGTAGAAACTTACAGTTACCATGCCATAAAGCGTAAGTTACTTCTCTCACCAAAGTCTGTTGCAATATGTTGGAGTAAAATGGCTGCCAACATCTGCAAGGGTTCAGGCTTCCTCTTCCTCTTAAGGCTCTGTGGTCCCAGCTTCTTCCAATATCAGCTGTAGGCTGGGATAAGTCTCATTTCTCTCCTGGGGCTCATTCCTCTCTGGGCAGAGCTGTTTTGTTCTCTCCACAAGGTCAGCTGTAGACTATCAGTTGAACTGCTTGTCGTTCTTTCCAGGGCCTCTGCCTTGCCTAATGGAACCTTCTTTCGTTCCTCAGGTATCTGCTTCTCTGTGTATTTACTTCCCAGAACCAAAACTCTAAGTTTCCTTTTTTGTGGTGTGGTTTCTCTGTGAGTCTCCACCCACCAACATCCTACTGACATGGCCCAATCAAAGCCTTAATCATTATTTAATCAAGTAAAAGTGAAACCTCTGAACCCAATATAATCTAATATGCCCAGTAGACCAGACCAGTTTACAAACATAATCCAATATCTACTTTTGGAATTCATAAACAATGTCAAACTGCTACAATTGACATGACATAAAATTCATAAAATTAAAGATACATTTTCTGTAAATGCATAGAGTTATGCAACCCACACCCTAATCCAATTTTAGAACATTTCCATTATTCCCAAATTTTCCTCTTCTAACTTACTCCATCAGCTACATTTGACACAGTCATTCTCACCTCCTTGAAATCAGTTTCTGATTCACTACATTCTCCTGTTTTTTTGTGGGATGTTTATTCATCTGATATCACTCTCCTTTTCCCTCTGCCTCTGTGCTGGGTTCTTTGTTTCTCAAAAGCCTCTCAGCTTAAGTGTTTCCTCAGGGCTCAGTCCTTGGACTCCTTTCCTTCTTCAGCACCATGTTCCCTCACTGGCATGTGTTGGTTTTAAACACCATCTCTACTAGCATATGTACTTCTGCATTTATTTATCTATCCCATTTCTTTATGTGCAGTTCTGATAGATACACAGCTGATTTATAATGTTTCCTTGTGGATGCCTAGCATGCCAAAATGGAACTCTGGGCTGTGCCCATGAACATACTCCTCCTCTGGCTCCGTGTTCAGGAACTCTACCTAACAGGGGTTCTGGTAACAGCTTGGCCACCTTTCTTGAATTCTCACTTTCCCTTCACCCCACGTCCATCCCGTCAGCATATGCTATGCCCCATCATCAGAGCAAGTCCACATCTGCCCAATTCTCTTTTCTGCCAACTTTCTTCCCAGCTCAGCACTGCCTATGACAGGAAGACTGTAGTCTCCTTCTCCTTCTTGCCCCTCTTGCTTAAGTGCATGGGAAAATGTGTACTTTGCTGTTATGTATATTGTTCATTAAGTTAAATTTATTATTCATGATGATCAAATATTCAATATCTTCATTATATTTTCTCTGCTTATTCTATCAATTCTGAGAGATGTAAAAAAATAGTCCTCAAACCTGTGACTTATCAAACTTCTGTCACTTTTCAAAAGCAATGCTAATTTTTGTGTACACATTTAAAAATGCTGATTTCAGAGGTGGGATGACACCACAACTCTGTGATGAAACATTTGCACTGAGTGTACACTTTGGTTGGATTGTGTAATGCAGGGGACCATATAACAGAATGAATGGTGGTGAATGATGGACTTTGGTGAACAGTACAAAAATGAGAATGATCTCTCATAAACTATAACAAATACACAATTCTAATACATGGTGTTAATAATAGGATGGTTTGTGGAAAAAATACACCAAATATAAGCTATGGACTATAGATAATAGTAGCAGTAATATTATGATGATGTTCTTTCATCATTTGTAACAAATGTGTCACAACAATGTAAGATATTGGTGATAGGGTTATGTATGGGAATCATGTATGGTGTGCATGATTGTTAACTCACAATTTTTTTAAAAAAAATGCTGTTTTCCTGGAAATTAAAACCTTATCATTATATAAGGGTACTCAATTTCTAGTATTTTCTTAGTATCTCTTTCATTTAATATTTTCAAAGTGAAATTAAATTTACTATTTTTAAAGTTTTTCATGGTATATTGTTTTCCACCTTTTACACTTTGCTGTATGTCTTAGATAAGTTTCTTATATCTAATAGATATATTCGATTTTTTAAAATTTAATTTTTAAACAAATCAATTTCATTGATACATATTAATAAAGCATACAATCTGTCCAAAGCATACAATCAATAGTATTTGGTATAATGACATATTTGTCTATTCATCACTTCAAATATTATTAGAACATTTTTATTATTTCAATAATAATAATAAAAATAAACAAAAAATAAACAAAAAAACATCATCACCTTTCAATCTCTTTATACTTCCCCTGCTGTACATAACTGCTTTTCTGTTTCCATCTCTCTAGTTAATCTGCTTTTCAAATTGTATCTTTAAATTATATCCACACATATATTTGGATAAATTAAATTGATACATCAAAAACATTTTGCTCAGAATTCTAATCTTAAGTATAAACCATAACTTATCAAAGCATATTCCAAACACTATACAATAATGCTACCATTTAGATTTATATGTTTCATCTGAAAAACTTATCTTACAAACAGGAATTTTGCCCTGTTTCTCCAGAATAAATGTCCCAATATCTAAAATTGGAAATGATAATAATGAAAAATGACAGATTCAAATAATTCATTCTTTGCATTTTCCTTCATTGGGCTTTGATAAAAACAGGGTGATCTGGTGTTGGAGCACCATCTTCCCTCTCAGTTACAGTCTCTACAGTCCCAGAAGCAGACAAACAACCAGTGATTTATTTGTTGAAGCTGTCTTCTGTTTCCCAACAATAGCTGTGCAAACAGCAACAATCTCTTCACTTACAAAGTCATAGTCAGGAATTGAGTTTGGTGAGAAATCTGTTACTTCTGCTGATGATTCACTCTTTTTAATCCTTTGTGCCTCTTTTTGCTGTTCCTGGTATGGTCTTGCCCAAGAAAGGTCTTTTTTCCCATATTTCAGGGTCCTTGGAGAGATGTGAAGGGCCACTTGAAAACTTCAAATTGCTTCATCCATTTTGAACGTCAGCTCTCTTTTGTCATATAGTTCTATTGTCTGTCTTCTTATCCTTTTGTTTAAACTTCCTAATAATCTTCATTTCTAAACTCTTCTCCTAATCTCTTGCCCTTGTTTTTCCTTTCAGGCTAGAGCAGCCCCTTTAGTGTCTCCTCCAAATTTGTCTTTTGTTAATATATTCTATCAGTTTTTGTTTGTTTTTGAAGACTTTGAACTCACCCTCATGTTTGAAAGACAGCTTTTCTGGATACAAAATATTTGGCTAGCAGTTTTTCTCTTTCAGTACTTTAAATACACCATACCACTTTCTCCACTCCTTCAAAGTTTCTGAAGAGAAGTCATCACTTAATCTTATCAACTTTCCCTTGTATGTAATACTTTGCTTTTCTTTTGCTGCATTCAGAATCCTCTATCTCTGATATTTGTCATTCTGAATAGTAGGTGTCTTGGGGTAGGTCTATTTGGATTATTCTGCTTGGGGAGTGTTGTCCTTCTTGGATACTGATATTTATATCCTTCATAAGGGTTGGGAAATTTTCAATCATTATTTCCTCAAATTTACTTTCTGCCCCTTTTCCATTCTCTTCTCCTTCTGGGACACCAATAATGTGAATGGTGTGTGTTTTGCATTGTCATTCAATTCCCTGAGACTTCTATCCAGTTTTTCCATTCTCTTCTCTTTCTGTTCTCCTGTCTTTTCCAGTTCAGATGTTCTGTCTTTGAAATCACTAATTCTGTCTTCAAGCAATTCAAATCTGCTCTAATGTGCCTCTAATGTATTTTTTTTTTCCCTTGGATTTTTTTTTTTATTTGTCAAAT
>JAQZBX010053765.1:0-18795 GCA_029593785.1 Cabassous unicinctus | reverse complement strand
GGCGCAAGTCACTTCACTTCTCAGGCCCCACAATTTCTTGCCAATAAAACGAGGGACAAGAACCTGCCTCGTGGGATTCTGGTGTGGGCTAAAGGCTCAGCTGCCCCTTTTTCTGCTGTCACCTCGTCCTCCCTTCCCCTCCACCTTCCCTCTCCCGTGGCCCTTCCTGCTCCTCGCATCTCACAGACGGGGTCCTCAGAGAAACCACCGGCTCCAACCCCTGCTGCAGCATGGCTCTGGGAGGCGGGCTGTCCCCTGGGACCCCGTTCTGCCAGGCCCAGACACGGAGCCACTGCACCATTTCCCTACTCCGTTAAGACCCGATCGATCTCTCCAGCAAAACCTCCTGCAACAGCAAAACTGCGGCCAGCAGATTATCGGAGGATTAATCACCCCCGCCCCCGCACTCCCACGACGTTTTGTACCTACTTCCTCCAAGTACAGTTAATCAAAGGACACGCGGAGCCCTCCCTCCGCCCCCCGGCCTGACCGTGGCTCAGGCTTCCAGACGCCGCTCAGGCACTCCCTCCTGGGCTCCCTGCATGCAACCCCAGTGTCATAGCCTGTTGCTGGCCTTGTCTCTGGCATCCGAGTTCCTGGGCGGCAGGTCCCCGGGCTTGGGGACCATCGTCACAGGTCCCCAGGTCCCTTCAGACCCACTCAAGAGACTGACATTGAAAAAGTCAAGTGCAGGCAAGCCTCGTTTCTTGAAGCCCAAGCATTTCTGTAAGAATTAATGTGCCTGTTGCAGACCTGAAATGCCTCCTGGACCCCCTCTGGGCCTCAGTTTCCTTAGCTGTTAAATAGGGGTCACGGTTCTCTGTCTCAGGGGGTTGATATGAACTGTTGTAAGTAAAGCACAAGCATGGGGCCTTGGTGGTGACAAAAGTAATAGCTATGACTGCATTTGTATTTATTAGCATTACCAAGACAAATGCAAATTGACCTACGGCGTGGGGGCGAAAGGAGAATCCTGGAGGGCCAAAGATGGACGATGGAAGGAGCAGGGTTCCACTGTTACCATGAACTTGGGGGAGGGGAGGTGGGAATGGAAGAGCAGTTCCCCTCTGGGGGAAATTTTCTCAGCTCAACTCCCCACCCACACGTAAGCTGGTTTTCACTCAGTTAAGGCATTGGCAGTGAGTGCAAACCGTGCAGTGGAAACCTCCCGGGTGAGAGGCTTGGGCCCCTCCCAGCCCTGGAGGACGGAAGGATGAGAAAGGACTGTCCATACACAGGAGCAAAACACCCATCCAAGCCCCCCATGGGTGGGCCATGACTGCATGACGCCCAGAGAGAGCAGTCAGGCCCCAAAGCCCTCTGCTGCATGAGTCCACCATATGGAATCTGCATGGTTCCATCTGCGTGAAAGCCCAGAAGAGGGAAATCAGAGACAGGACACAGACGAGTGGTTTCAAGGGGGTGGGGGGCAGGGGAAGAGGGACACAGGGGGGTAGCTAAAGGGGACGGGGTTTCTTTTGGGATGATAAAAATGTTCTCAACTGGACTGTGGTGACCAGAATCTACACTTCCGATGGGTAAATAGAGCGCTATGTGAGCTGCATCTCAACACGGCTGTTAGAAAGAAGAGAAAAGAAGGGCTGAGGGGTCGGCTCCGGGCTGCACAGCCAGGGCGCCCCAGCCAGCCTGGAGCCCAGGTCTGCCGACCCGCAGGGGCTGCCGTGGATCACGCCCCCCATGGGCTTCCTCCAGCTCCCAGGCCTCACGAATAGCCAGCCAGGCTCACTCCAGAGAGCAGAGCCCACCTACCCAATTCCTCCCACCCCACAAGACCCTGTGTCCCGAAGTGTGAGCCCATCACATCAACAGCCTGTGGCTGCGAGTTGCCAAGGGATGGCACTTTCTGGAAGCCCCCCACCTCCCCGCGCCCAAGCTGATCTGATCTGCGCAGACGACTATAAATAAACAGCTACAGACGGCCCTGTCTGGATGAGCCATTTTCCGAGATCATATGAACTTGCTTTTAAGTAGCAGCTTTTCACAGACCGGTTGCTATGAGGCACTTTATTAAAAATCACCCATTTGCAGCTAAAATCTAGCTCCGACCAAATCCAATTTTCGTATCTACTGCTTTTTTAGACATAATGATCAGGACATCGTTTCTGTTTCTATGGGGAAGAATGGATTCAAAGGGCTCTTTTTCTGCATGTTTTCTCTTTCTTAACAGGCAGGTGGGCTGTGCATGTGTAAGGCTCTGCTTTGGGCCATGGCCCTGGAGACCTTCAATAGAGAACAAATGTTTATGCTTTGTTAGCGTACACAGGCATCCGCGGTGTCATTGATTAGCGCTGGGGGCTCATCCAGCCAAGGTCAGGGACTTGGGCGCCGCCCCCCAGCCCGGGCCCATTAGCTTCTCTTCACTGTGGCAGACTCCCACCCACACACGCTGAAACACACTCTGATTATGCTAGAGATTGAACAAGAGGCCCTGGGGGTGGGGGGCCCACAGGCTTCCTCTCCACCAGGAGCAAAGAGCTTGGCCTTTAATAGAGGGTCCTCACCAAGACCTTGCATTGTCCAATCTTTTTAGAAGAGCAAGGCCACATGCACGGCGGCGAGAGGCAGGGACCCAGGCTCCAGCGCCCAGGGGCCCCGTTCTCGGCTCAGCCATCTCCTGGCCACGCGACAGTGGGCGAGCCTCCTGAGCCTCCTTGGCCTCGTCTCTCATGGGGGGGCGGTAAGAGCAGAAGCTACTGCAGAGGTGTCACGAGGACTAAACAAGATAACCCTTGCCCTCGGCACGGCACCCAGAAGGGCTGCTCCATCAGCGGGAGCCGCGCTGGTGCTCGGGTTTCCAAGGTGGCCCATGCACACTTCGTGTCTCTCCAGCTCTTTCCTGAAGTCATGATTTGGTTTACTAATTCGCAATTAAATACATCAGAGCTGATTTGAGTTGCAAGCTGTTCCTTAGACTTCTGTTCATAAAATCCTCCTTTTGACCTTCTCCCCGCCCCCCGGCTTTGAATACATGCTCTTCACACGTTCATCTAAGAACCATTTCAGAGACCCCCCCACGCACCAAGCACCGTGGGGACACTCAAAAGAACGGGTCACGGATCAGGACACACAGGCTCTCGCGTTCTCGTTACAGAAAGTATAAGATTAATAATCAGACAGGAACAAATCACAGAGCAGTGATCAAGTATATACTGGATCCAGAAGATGGACAGACGAGAGTGCAATTGTCTCATGCCTGGGAAAGGTTTTAAAACACGAAGAAGAGCTTTCCACAGGGACAAGCCTGGGGAGACACCCTCAGAAGGATGCCCAGCAGGAGGGGGTGCAAGTGGGGCTGAGCTCGGAAGAGAGCTGGAAGGGAGTCAGCAATCTGGAGACCCCCACGGTCTGCCCGTCGTGGGAGGGGCACGGGCTGCACTCACCAGGGAGGGTGGGCCGCGGGACAGAAAACCCAAGTCGGATTCCTGGGGAACACTGACCCTCAAGAGGCAGCTGGGAAAGAGCCAAGTGGGAGAACCACGTTAAAACAGGCAGGGGACCCAGGAGAGGCCGCGTTGGCAGGTCAGGACGTTTCCTGCCTTCGAAGCTCAGCCTGCAGGCCGAGCTTTAAAGGGGCTCCCCCACAGTTTTCATGGCCATTCACGCATTCATTCCCTCACTCACCTGCATTTTTGAAGGGCTGCTTGTGTGGCCCCAACGTTTCCCTGTAGAGAGAAGTCAGGGCTCTCGGTGCCCCCAGGGAACCAAATCAGCACCGGCAACCGGCCCCTTGGAATGAACATTTCCCAATCTCACCTCAAACAGCGGCCTCTGTACTTCGGCATTTAAGGGGAAATAGCCCACGACTTAAAGAAATTAAAACACCCAGGCACGGGGCTGAAATGGAATCCTTGCTACCACCGAGAACTTCCAAGGCAGACCTTCAAGGCCCATCTTCAGAATTAAAGACACTGCGCTGAGGCCTTTGCGTGGGAACCTGCTTCTACAGAAGTCATCCTAAGAGCAGTTCCAGAAAGAGGTTAGAATAGCAGAGATGCGATATGTACTAAGATCTCCAGATGACAAAGAGGATGGAAATGGCTCATCCACGCCCAACTTCCCTAACAGCGTAGTTAGCCGGGGCAGACGGTGGGTAATGGCGCTCGGCTGTCTATGAATGAACTTGTGGATGGTATTGCCGGGAGCTGAAGCGTCTTGCAGTGAAGAAGAGCATCAAGAAGTCTCGAGGCTAGTGTAGACTGGTTAATCACGGTGTTTACATCTCCTCGGTGGGGCGAGGGGCCAGCTGCAGAGTCTTCCGGGGTTGATGGGCATTTTGGAAGAGGTGAGATTCCAGTCTTGGCAGGGGAAAGCTCCGCAAGCCATCTGTTTCACCCCCAGGGCTGAGAAACTGCCGTCCCTGCTGCTGGATTGCTGGTCGGGCATTCTGGAGTTAAAATGCATCTACCTTCTGACTAGCAGAGTTCAGCTTCTTTTGTGAAACTTCTCAGGCAGTTTTATTGCCCGGTTGCTTCCACATTTATTCTCAAATCTCTCCTCCGCGGAGAGGTTGGTGCCAGGGCAGACTTGATTCGGCAGCTTAGAGTTAACGTGATTTATCGATAGCCGTGGAGATAGTATACAAATTTGGCTTATCATTTTGATGTATTGGCCATACCTGATGATAAGGTATGCATTACTATAAAAATAAACTCATTGTGGCTCCTGAATGCCCTTTTTTTTTTTCCCTTTTTGCCTGCACAGCATTCCCAGGAAATGATTAATAAGATGTTTCATTTAAGTACCAAGCAATCTAGCAAACGGTGCAGTGGCACGGGCGCCCGAATGCAGGAAAGCTTGAAATTAACAGGCAGCCATAGAAAGTATAAGATGAATTTCATTTTCTTTTCTTATCTTACGCTCTCTTTTATGTCTTTCCCTATTTAAAGGGGAGATTAATTAATCCAGGAACGATCTCATTGTTGGCAATTTTATATTATGTTTGACTACTTAACAGAAATCTGAACTATAGCGAGGCATGGTGCAGAAACCATATCCCGGAGGACAAGAGGAAGTCATTTTTGAGAGGAGGTGGCAGATTTCATGGCTACTGTCAAAAGCCAGGAGCCGGGAGAGTAAAGAAAGCACCATGAGGTATTCATTCATTCCCAGAGTCATTCATTCCACAGACATTTCTTGACACCTGCAGTGAGGCAGGCTGCCTGGCTTCCCCCGCTCTTCTGTCCTTTCCTTGAGAAAACCTTTGGGCCACGCCTGATCAAGTTTTTAGGGTGATTTGAAACCCCTGAAATTTCATTCAATGCAATAAATATTTACTGAGCAGTCATATGCCACCATCCTGGCTGGGGAGCGTACAGGGGGTGGACCAGGGCTGCTGTCACCAAGAAACTCACAGGTAATTGGGGAAATGAGATGCTCACACAATGCGAGGCAATTATGGTAATAGCATGCATTTCAACACCACTCTCCTGTTTACCCACATTTTCATCTCGCCCCCTCATATATTATTGGAGGGGAGGCAGGGTAGATATGGCAAGTCTCGTTTGCAAATGAGGGGAGCAGAGCTGGCTGAGGCCGTGTGTGCCCAGCCGAGGAGGCTGGCCTCAAATGCCCCGGCCATAAATGACAGCAGGACAGGAGCTGAGCTTCAACTAATCAGCTATGCCGATTAAATGCCCAAAGTGGGGGGCAGGGGGGAGGCCAGCCAGCGGGAGGTGAGACTCCCCCAGCCTGGAGAGACTATCTTTTCTAGGAGAAGATGGGTGACGCCAGTCTTGCTTTTTAAAGCCCTGCTCGATTTTCCACCAACCAGCCCCGGGGGTCATGCTGAGGGGCAGCCCCATCCTGTAGGAAACCTCAGGGGCCGTGAGGGAGCCCACCTGGTAACACTGGACATGCTGAGGCCTCCCAGGACCGGGCGGCTGCGTCGAGGGCACAGGTCGCCGCGCTGGCTCTGCTGGCTGGCAGACCACCGTGTTCCATCGGGAGCCAGCAGCCGCTCTAGGGAGCCGTGTCAACCAGGGCACGAGGCCTGAGGACAGAATCGTGCCGCCCCCTCCCCAGATCCAGCGCGGGGTCCAGCTAGCCACAAGCCCTTGCTGAGGACTTGGGAGCCAGCACCTGGGTGGCCGAGCCGGGTCAACCTTCCACACAGCACCTGGCCCGTCCTTGCTAGGTTTGTCCTCCTTCCTCCAGCTCTTAGCTAGGACAGATTAAATCATTCCTGCACGGAGGCCCATTAGCTGCCTGGGTCGATGACGAGAAATAAAGTTTGGATTTTTCAAAAATCTTCACGGCAGACAGCCCCAGGAGACCAATTGCTGGCTAAAATATGACAAGATTCCTAATTAAATATAATTAAAGAAGCATTAAAGGAGAGACTGACGCTTCCCTCCGCACATTACGCTGCTATTTGCCAAAGAGTACGAAACCGGGAATGTCACTCTCGGAATAAACCATCCAGATCACACAGCCCCACCCCCTGGCGACCCATCTGGGGAAACTGAGAGTAGCGAGGCCAATCGCTTCACCAGGGCCTTGCAGCCAAGTGGGCAGCCAGCAAACACCGCCGGAGCAGAGCGGCTCGAGGACGAGAGCGCAGAGCGGCTCGAGGACGAGGGCCCTTTTGGGGGCCACGCCATCAGCACCTGAAAGGCCCTGCCACCTGCTCCTGGTGACCCTGGGCAAGTTGCTTAATCTCTCTGTGCCTCTTTTCTTCCTCCAGACCAGCACGGTTCAGCAGAAATAGAACACAAGCCACACTGGTCATTTCTTTTTTCCCAGCAGCCACTTTTTTTTTTTCTAAGTAAAAAAGAAAGTGCACAGTAAAAAGAATATAATTTCAGTAGTACATTTTACGTAACCCAACATGTCCAAACATTGCAACATGTAATCGATATAAAAATTATGAATTAAGGAGTTGGCTTTGTTTCCTCTGTCCTGGGTCTTGAGAACCTGGTGAGTGCTGACATGTCGGGCCCATCTCAATTGGGTCCGGCCACATTTCAAAGTGCTCAAAGGCACGTGGTGAGTGGCTGCCGGAATTGCATGGCGCAGGCCCGGAGGTTGAGCTGGAGAAGGGAGACCAAGACGCCGAGAAGCGTTTCTGAACAAACAAGCCGCCGAGAGCGCCTCGCAGCGCATCTGCATGTCGACTGTGCGCAATAAATACTAGCGACGATCAGTATCAGAAAGTCCGCGTCCAAATAATTAATCGAGAAAGAGGAAGGGCTGCAAGCCACAGTCCTATCTGCGAAATTTTTCTCTTTCAAATCCCTTCCACAAAAACAACCCCGGACAGGACTATTTGGGGGATTTCTTTAGTCTCCGGGTAAAGCACCTGAAAACAAATGGTGGCCTTCTCCAGCCAGCCCCTTAAAGCAATTGGTGGATTCCCAGATTAAAATTCAGCCGCCGCCACATCCTGTTATAAACGGCTGTCCCCCGCCTGCAGTCTGGAAGCCAGGCAGATGCAATCCCCTCTCCTGGGCATACACTGATGAAAACCCCCGCCCCACTCCGTCACCCGGACCTCTAAATCAGCCGTCATTTCAGCGCCTGGCATTTCTCACGACAGGATTTTACTGTCCCTCTGTAGGGCTCTCTAAATTTTGTGGCTGTAGCTTCCTAAGGCTTGTTCTTACCAGCAATCCAAATAAAAATGGCGCTATTGATTACAAAGACATCAATAACGTCAGCCCTAAAGCTACTCGTGCACATTTTTAATTGTTCTGTCCCTTTTTATGTCTTTAAATATTGCCATAAGCTTCCAGGAGACCAGCGACCTCTCCTTGGGAGGAAGGAAATCACTCCCTCTGTTCAGCCCCATACATCTGAAAGCAACAGGGAGTGTGTAACCCTCACACGATTCATAATTGTGAAGTCCTTCTGGGTAAAAAAAGAAAACAAAATATCGGCTAATCCCATTTTGAGCTCCCTGTTGTAACTTGTCAGGAAATGCCACCCCAATTATGCCTAATTTCTCATTGTTTTTAGACTGGTTTGCATCCCGGCAATTATGCTTCTTTTGCCATAAGAGAGAAAAGTAAAATGCCCAGCTGGTAGGCAATTTCGCTGTGATTAAAGCATCGGGCGGATCAGAAAGCTGACATCCAATAAATTAATCAAGAAATAAGGAATGAACGCCCATGTTTGATGGTTGCAAATCGCACATGTGGATCTCCAGATGTTAACTTAATTTTTACCACCATAAAAACCAAGAAATAGAAAACCAGGAGTGACTCAAAGAGCCGCGCGAACCATCCCCATCTGAAGGTTCCTCTGCTAGCAAATCAACTTCACGGCAGCCTCTGGAACCTTCTTTTCACCTGATGGCCCAGAGATTAGAGCAAGGCTCCCCTTCCAAGCCTTAAGCACAAGCTTTTTCTGATAACTTTGCAAGTGTGTGCAACGTGGAGAAAAATTATCAGCTCCCAGATTCAACAAGAAAGCCGCAAAATCAAAATTAATAAATGCTTCATTAAACGCCTGCCAAATGCAGCAAGGCAGCCTCCTTGCCGATTGTTAGATGCAGTATTTGTGATGTAGCAGTCATAAAAACTTCATTGCGTTTGAGAAAACGGTTGCAAAAATCCGTAAGGCTGCCCATTAGTGGTGGGGGAAATCACAGGTAATTGTGACTTTGATGGATTACCCACCACCAGATAATTTAAGAACAAAATCATTAAAAATCCTTTCAAATATTTTTAATGCAAATAAATTGCATTTAAAGTGTGGTTGTGTTTTAATTCGAGATGATGTGGAGTGAGATCTCCAAATGAAAGAGCTCCTGGAGCTCATCAAGGGCTCACCAGCAACTCTGAACGTCACCCCTGGCCTGGGCGCCTCGCTGCCGCCCCTGGGCAGCTCGCTGCCTGCCCACCGCCAAGAATCCCTGGCTGAGGTGCACACATCCAGTCTCCAGAGGACAGCCGCGCCGTCGTCGCTGACATTCTCGTCACGCTTCTCGGGCCGGTTTCTCCCACGCCCCTCCTGAAACGAGCGCCCCATTTCTGCGGTCATTCTCCCAGTGCCCACGGCTGAGGGCACGCGCTGGTAATTACACGCTCCTGAGGCACCTGCAGGCAGCGCAGGAGAGCAGATTAACCGCCAGGTTTGCGGGCACAATTCAAAGGGGCACCTGGGAGACAGGTCACAATTACGTGGAGCCTGGTTGCCCGGGTGGAGGTGAGCACGAGGCCAGAAATGCTCCCACACCTCCCGTCCCAGAGCCCGGTGGACACGAAGGGAAACCGAGGGTCAGGCTTGAAAGGGCTCCTGGGACTACAGCACTCTACGAACTGCAGGGGTTCTCATCACTGGCCCCCCTCCCCGGGGACATTCTCATTGTCCAGAGACAATGAGAATGTTCTGGATTGTCCCAACTGGGGAGGGGGGCTGCCCCTGACATCTAGAAGGAGAGAGCAGGGCTGCTGCTGGACCTCCCACAGTGCACAGACCGCCCCCCCACCCCCAGCACGGACGTATCCAGCCCCAGGATTCCATCCAGACCAAAGCACCTGCCTCTGGAAGGGGCTTCCCTGTGGACTGCTTACGAATGAGGAGCCCAAGCTCAAGAAGACGGATCTCACAGACTCACTTCCAATAATATACCCAGGTCTCCAGGCTGGGGGAGAAAGGGGCGGGGGGGCTGGTCTCCTAGGCTGGGGAGAACCCAATTTTGACAGCTCTTGCAACTGGACATATTTTTTATTGACTCAGACCCCAAATGAGGTCGTGAATCACCAACTCTCAAGAAGAAAGAGCCTTCCATTCATGAGCCATAAATCAAGGAGTTGGCCTCTTAGCATTCTCCGTAGCCCTCGAACCTCCCCCCAGTGTCCCCCGCCTTTCCTCCCCTAGAGGTGGGCTCCACTCTCTTCTCTCCCTGGATTTCCCTTTTAAGGAAAGTTGGTTCTGTCTAGGGTCAGCTTTAGAATTATTCTCTCAAATAAAATAACATCAGAAGAGATTACTCATAGCCTGAAATTGGAAGGGACGCAGCCACATCCCATCGTGACCTTATCATTTCCATTGTGATTGCCTGCCCAGCCTCGGATGAAGGCTGGCGCTGGGCTGGGTGGCAATTTTTCCAAAGTGGTCCTCAGCTCTGAACCCACTCACGACGGCGGCTGTGACGGCTTGCTGGATTTATGAATTAAATGGAGACCTTCGAGGCATTAGTTTGGGCCCTCGCAGTGGAGACAGCTTTAATAAGCACAGCTCATCAGCACCTCTGCCATTACATCTCATCTGAGGGCTGGTGGTGGAATCGTCTCCCTGTTGCAAAGGTATGAGATTAACTCGTTGAAACACGGTGACCAATTCCTGCGTTACTGCAAGCAGCGCAGATATTAACTCTATTTTCCAGGAGATGAAACTAAAACAGAAGGTTAGCTGCGGCTCGTCCTGCTCCGCAGGGAACCGGGCCTGGGGTGGAAATGAGAACCCCAATGTCGTGGGCACAAAGCGAGAGATAAAACCTTCGTCCACGTGATAAATTACGCTTTTAAAAATCCCTGCATCAGGTCTCCAGCGTGAGCGCACAACATCACACTGATTTGAATGAAAATAAGGATGGAAAAGTGAGTGGGAGGGGCAGCTCTGGAGGAGGGACGATGGGAAGGAGCCTTATTTCCAGCAGACATGAGACTGTGGAAACCACCTGCCGCGCAGGTGGGGGATTTCTCCACCTCCACCCCGGCTTTTTTCCCGAATTCCAAGCCCCTTCTTTGTAAACCAGGGAAGCCGGGCAGCACCTTGGGAAGTGAGGCCCGGCCGGCCAATTCCCAGGCTCACAGCTCAGCTGAGAGATGCAGGAAAGATCCAAGACAGATGATTATTAATTGTGAAGAGCCGAGGCCTGAAAAACGACCCCTCGCTTCCTTTCATAACTTTTCAGGAAACGCCGCACAATTATCCTTTCTCTTCTCTCGCTTAAAAGTTGATCTGATATTAATTTTTTTAAATGAGCAGGTTATAAAAGAAAAGCATAATGCCTTGCCACTGGGCAATTCCTGCTTGATTAAAGACGCGGCTCTTGCTAAAACTGACGCCCACTAAGCTCACAACAGATGAAGGCCCGCCTGGTGCTCTTTTATGGCTTGAGCCACGACTGGATGGTTTCCGGGCAGGGGATGAACATTTTAGAGTGTCAGTCTCCTTGTAAGAAGGAAGTGGAATAGCTGCGGGACAGGTAGGTCCTCAGCTTTACCTTGACCGCTCTTGGTCCAAGGGATTCATATGAGATTGCCTGACAAGCATCTCCCACTCCTGACCTCCCTGTCTCCAGGCAAGGGCAAACAACCCAGCCTGGTCATTCACTCTCAGATTGCTCCCTGCTCCAATTATTGGAATGGGAAGCTCTCTTTCAGTGGGAAAGTGCCAGACCAGTAGGAAGTAGGCCTGGCATTGCTAACAGCCACCCATGACACCAAGAAGAGATAGTCTACTAAGAATAGAGCCATTCTGGAGGAATCCAAGCCATGGGATACAGCCAGGGCTGCCATACACAGTTGGGCAGGTTGTACACTGCTAAAGGGCTTCCCGATGAAGGGGTAAAGGGCGTACTGAAAACTAGTCCACTCTCTGATCACCAAGCCACACATCTGGAGGGGTGCCTCTTTCTGATTTACACAAAGACATAAGCTGCTCACCAAGGAGGTACCCATAGGGCCGTGTCTGCCCAGAGAGGATGGCTTCTTCTAATTCATACTAAAACACCATACAGTGTGTTTATGAATATAACTGGGTTTGAAACCATTCTGCCACTAAACTCGCTAGTCAAATAAGCCAGTAAACCGTTGATTAATCACTTAAGCTTGTTAGAGCTGCATGTTTATCACATGCCCCGGAAGAGGAGGAGATGGGAATCTGTAGGAAGCACCGGCCTTCAAAAATAAAAGGAGGGAGTGGGCAGGAGGTCCTCTCCGGTGGGCAATCACCCACAGACAAGGTCTCCCTCCCAGAGCCCTGAACTGCCAACAAACGGGCATCTGAGAGAAGCTAGACTTTTCCAAATGTACCTTGTTTCATAGTTTTGACTCAGAACTATGTGTCATTGGTTACATAATTAGAAAACAAAGTAAGCTTAAAATGAAAAAAGCAGTCCCTAATTGAAAACAAAATACGTGGGAAATATATGAACCCGTTTATCAAGCTGGTGATTCAACCCACGGGTCAGCAAACTAAGGCCCCACGTCCAGCCCACTGCTTGTTTTGTAAATAACGTTCTTGGGTTCATGGCCAAGCACAGTCGTTTATGTATTGTGCACGCAGAGGTTTCACGCCCCGGCGGCAGAGTGGCGCGGTGACGACGGAGACCAGGGCTTTAGCAGCGGGTGACGCGGTGCTCAGTGTCACTGCACTGATCATCATTTCTAGGCTATTCCAGGGCACAGAGCTAGGAAACAGGGGCTTTTTTTTGAGAACAATATACCGTGTGTTCATACGAATATTTCCACTTCAAATATATGATTACAGGGTTTTTACTTGATCTCTTTGATTTTATATTTCTGAATCTTTTCTCTTAGGTGGAAAATAATCTAAGCAACAGTCATCATCGTCTGTAGAAACATTGCATGAGGGACTCCTGGGGACTTGGTGACGGATGGGTCAGGCTGACAGCACCTGACACCCTGATCAATCCTAATGCCGCACAAAGAAACAGCCAGCCGACGTCGTGTGCTTGTGCCACCAAGTGTGAGGGAGTGCTCAGAGCCACCGCAGGGGCACCCTCGCCAAAATACCCAAAGTGAACCCTGTCACGCTTCGAGACCTGAGACCTACCTGCCGGTTTCAGGAAGCACAGGGGACAGAGGAACAGGTCAAAGGCTGCCTTGGGGGACGTAATCAGCAAAATCCAGACCACGGAAATGCTGCAGGTCAGACAGCTTGGCTTTCAATGGGAAAATAGCGGGAAAATTAAGAAGGTTCGGAGACTCGCTAAAGAATTTCAGTGACTTAAGACAAATCAACCAGATGTGACGTGCGAACCTTGCTTGGGTCCTAACCTGAACAAAGCATTAGGAAAAGACGTTTACGAGGCGATCGAGGGAATCTGAGCACCGACCGGATGGTAGGTGACATTAAGGAAACCTTGCTCATTTTTGAGGTGCAAGAATGATTGTAAGTTTAAAAAGCCCTAACCTCTGAGGAAGATACACGCATTTATGGATGGAATCATATGAAGCCTTGGATTCCCTTTAAGATCGCTGCTGGGGAGGGCAAATGGGAGTTAGAGGAAACAGGACTGGCATGTTGTTAATTGCTGAAGGAGGGTGAGGGCTAGGGGTTTACTATCCTATTCTCTCTACTTCTGTATATATCCAAAAATGTCCCCAGTGAACAGCTGTGGGAGAAAAAAAGGCATCTAAAGATGACAACAGAGGGCCCAGAGCCTACCCCTCAGTGACCGACCGGTACAGTAAACTGTCTACAGCAGGGACTGAAAGCCCAATCCTCTCCCATCCTGGGCATATGGCAAGACTGGACTTCCTGGAGCCCCTGTGTTCTGTGGCCATGGTACTACTGGAAGTCCGTGAGTGTCTCCTGATTCCCAGTGTCAGCCTGGCACAGCCGTCTTTGTCCTCTGCCACAGTGACTGTTGGTGCTCTAGATGCTGGCTGCTACATTGGACCAGGTTTTGGAGCAAAGACCCAGCTAACCTGCAATGGACAGATGGCCTGAGTGGGAGAGAATCACTGCTTGACCGAAGCCATTGAGAGTTTGAGATTGGTTGTGACTGCAGCTGAACTGAGCCTGTGCTAACTGATACAGAGCGCTTTCTTGAGGACACAAATTTGAAGCTGAGACTCACAGTGTGCCTGGAAGTTTTCAAGGGGAATTGGAGTTGTGGGGGACGAGTGACATTCCCGGCAGCAGAATCTCAGCAGATAACTCCTTTGCCCTGTGCTTAGCACAGTTCTCAGCACATCTGCTCCTCACAGGATCCCCTGAAGGAGGCGTCATTATCGTTGTCCTCATTGTCTTACACAGGAGCAGTGAAGTCCAGGCAGCCCAGCCCCAGACACAATGCCCTGAGCCACTAAGCTATTTTGTCTTTGGTAAGATGCCAGGCCAGGGGAGTGGGGGATTCAAGGCACCCCAGGGTGACTGCAGAGGCAAACAGAGAAGAGGGTGGTCTCAGGGGAGAGGTCAGACCACTCAGTGGCCCCTGGACAGAACCTGCCTTGAGAGACTAAGCCTCAAAGAGTAACAAGATCGGATTTCTCCGATCTTGGAACACATTCGCTTTGATAATTGCATTTATATATCCAGATTAAATAAGGAATTACTACAAATCAGGGAGAGAACACAAACAACCAAATCCAAAAATGGGCAAAAGATTTAAACAGGCACTTCACAAAAAGAAACCCAAATGGCTAATAAGTACAGGAAGAGAGCCTCAGCCTAATTAGCCATCAAGGAAATGCCAAATAAAAGCACAGTAAGATACTCTACACACACACACACACACACAGAATGGCAAAACAAAGGCACATTCTCTCTGACCTGATTTTGTGATAATCAGGGTAGGCTAAACATTCGCATGTTAGAAACCATGCATGTGTCCCCAGACCTAGTTTTTCTCCCTAGGTCTGGTTTTTAGAATGCTGGTGATAAACTAAGCCTGATTTATTATATGACCATCCTGTATGGGAAAAGACTGTAACTCTAGGTATCTTTGGTCAGCCTTAAGACATATAGCAGGGGGACGGATGTGGTTCAAATGGTTGGGCGTCCGTCTTCCACATGGAGGGAGCTGGGTTCAATCCCCGGGATCTCCTGGTAAAAATTTTAAAAAAGAAAAATATAGAACGCACATGGGCCACCAGACCCAGAGCATGGACGTGCCGCCAGGCCCCATGTGCAGGTGAGCCCCCTAGACCCCGTGGGCAGGTACACCACCAGGCCCTGCACGTTACGCAGCAAGATGATGACGCAACGGGAGAGTGACACAAGGGAGAGCCAAGACGAGATGCACCAAAAAACCAGCAACTAAGGTGGCACAGGTTGTAGGACGCCTCTCTCCCACATCGGAGGTTCCGAGGATCGAATCCCAGTAAAGACAGGAAGAGAAGGATGGGAAGAGAGGGCAGGGGAAGTGGGTGTGGCTCAATGGATAGAGCTCCCGTTTACCATATGAGAGGCCCCGGGTTCACTTCCCGGGGCCTCCTTGTGAGGGCAGGCCGGCCCGCGCGGCGCTGTGGGCTGATGCAGCGGGACCTCACAGCAAGGGGGAGATAAGCAGACACGGAGAAGACACACAGCGAATGGACACGGCAGGCACAAGCAGCAAGGGGGGATAAATAAATAAATAAATAAATCTTTTTTTAAAAAAAAAGAAGAGAAGGCAGGAAGCAGACACAGAGAGTTGCCCAGCAAATGGACACAAAAACATCAAAGGGGGGTAAAAATGGATAAAAGTAAATAAATAAATAAATCCTTTAAAAAAATATATAGGGGAGTAAGATACGGACAATAGTTAGTAGTAATACTTTGACGATGCTCTTTCATGATCTGTTAACAAATGTTTCACAACAATGCAAAGTATCTGTGGTGGGGTGATGTGTGGGAGCCCTGCATGATGTTATGCATGTTTGTTTTGTAAGTTCACGATGTTTACTGAACACTTATAGTTTATGTATGCTCACGTATGAATGATATACTTCAATAAATTGTTTAAAATATATATATATATATAAAGGCAGCGGTCACCAGAGGCTCTGAAGGGAGGGAGAGGGAAGAACAGATGTGACGTGGGGCATTTGGGGGATGCTGGAATTGCTCTGAATCATATTGCAGTGATGGATATAAGCCATTTTACATTTTGTCAAACCTATTAAACTGTGCGGTGCAAAGTGTAAACCATAGTGTAAACTATAGACTGTGATTAGCAGCAATGTTTCAATATGTGCTCATCATTTGTAACAAATGTCCCAAACTAATGAAAGTTGTTAATGGGGGGAAGTGGGGGAGGGGAAAGGGGTGGGGTATATGGGAAACCCCCTATATTTTCTATGTAACATTTATATAATCTAAAGCTTCTTTAAAAATAAAAATTTTCCATTAAAAAATAAAAAATAAAAATAAATAAAAAACAAAGGCACAAAGATTAAAAAAAAAAACAAAACACAAAATCTCAGATAATAGCAAGTATTGCAAGGGTAGAGCACAGCTAGAGCTCTCACCCACGCTGGCGGGAGTGGGAATAGGGCCACTACCCTGGAAAACTGGCAATCTCTGTAAAAACTGACACACACATACCCTCTAACACTGAAAATTAACTTCTGCCCAACACAATTGCTTGCGTGTACAAGGATGTTCTCGTAAGTGTTTTCAAAGTAGCCAAAAAATGAAAACCCCAATATTCATCAACAGCAAGTAGACAAACAAATGGCAGTGTGCTCATAAACGGAAAGCCATGCAGCAAAGGTGAGGAGAGAACCATAGCCATACACAACAATGTGTCTCTGAATCTCATTTTTTAAAAACCATCAAGCAAATGAAGCCAAATACAAAACAAAACAAAACAAAACAACCCACCGACCTGAATGACTCCATTTAAGTAAAGTTGAAACCAGGCAAAGCAAAGCAAGAGTGTTAGCTGTTAAGACAGTGGTTCTCTTTGGGGAAGACAGAGGGAGGGGTTGTTGAGACGGGGTAAGG
Organism: Cabassous unicinctus; assembly: GCA_029593785.1. Lineage (NCBI taxonomy): Eukaryota > Metazoa > Chordata > Mammalia > Cingulata > Chlamyphoridae > Cabassous > Cabassous unicinctus. Next base: position 2,148 of record JAQZBX010053765.1, on the reverse strand, counting down.
GGGTGACCTTGATCTGGGGATTGTGGTACCACAGAATTTCATTTGGTGCTAAGTCTTCCAATGGAACGTGTATGTTTGCCAGCCTTTCCTGTGTGTATATGCCCACCCACTCAGGTGGAAGACCTTCAGAGCAAGCCCGAGGTTGCCCCAAGGAAGAATTTCCACCTGGGACTGCAGCTTCAGTTCCGACTGGGGAGTGTCCAGCCAGCCCTTCCTAACAGCTGGCCTTGTGGATTTTCCGACCTGCCTGGCCAGACGCCATAACCATGTACACCAATTCCTTGAAATGAATCTCTTTATATTTTTTAGTTGTTATTATATGTTATATACATATAGTTGTTTGTGTGTATTATATTCTACTGTTTGTTTGTTTTTTCCTGGCAGATCCCTAAGCGATATACCATTCAAATTTATAAACAGGGAAACTGAGGCATGAACAGGTTTCTGTAGCTTGCCCAAGGTCACAAAGCTAGTGTGTGATGGAGCCAGAGTTCAAGTCTAGGCAGTGCAGGCCATCACCCTTAACCACGTCAGTTCTCAGTCTCCCACAGTGACACCTTCCCTCCCCACTCGTTCTCCCTTTTGTCTAAAGAGAGGTCTGCCCAGGGGTAGCTGGGCGGGTGCAGAGAAGGTGGTGGTAGAGGGAAGGAGTTTCTACTAGAGCAAACGCCGACGCAAAACTCCTGCCGCGGTTGGATATGGGCTGAGCCGGGTCAAGGGTGGCAATCAGTCAGATTAATAAAGCGCCACTTGAGTTTTCATTCCCCCTGTTGTGACGGATGAAGCCTTTGAGGCAACTCGCAGAGGCCTCACCCCGAGCATCCGAGAAAGATCTGTGGACACATTTACATGAAGTATCTCCTTCCCGCTCCCACGAGTGTTTACGTAGACTCGCTTCAAACCAACGTCAAAGAACAGGCTGGAGATATTGTTTCACTGATTTGTATAAATCAGCCAGACAAGCCGTGGCCTCGGCAGACACTGGCATTTTTCCAGTTGGAGGCGACTTGTTAAGAAGCATGTCAGGCAGCCGCAAAATTCCGGGTGCCTCCTTGGGAAAGAAACATCAAGCAGAATTGATTACTTGCCTCCTGCCTTTCTGAAGCCATAATTGAGAGGGCCCCAAGGTCCACTTCTCACGTCTCCTTCAGCCTTTCAGAATGGGTCTGAGTGACGGTTTTTAACACTAATGTCGCCTACGTTGGTAGAGTTTCCTAAGGGTCACGGACATCGCCTTGTTTCAGCTTCAGTCGTATGAGGCGAGTGAGGGAAGCAAATATTTCTGCCAAGTTGCTGAGGAGAAGCTGAAGCTCCAAGAAGTTGAGGGTCTTAGCCAAGGTCACAGAGACACATGGCTGGCAAACGTGGCACTCGGGCTGTGGGTCCCTCCCCAGCTACCCGCCCCCCCATCTGCAGATGTCCTCCTTCTCGCTTTGCCAGTGTTCACTGAGTGCTTTCTATATGCCAGCAACTGATGCTTTCACTCTCTCTTCAAATATTTCCTCATCTAGACATCTTCTTTTGCATTGGGATATGCTTCAGTAGCTGGGAGTAGTAGAAAGAGTACCTCAGAGAACTCCATCAGCCACACACACACACACACACACACACACACACACGAGTCACAACAGCCAGAGTCCAGGAGACTTGAGACTCCTACAGAGAAGAAACAACTCTTTCTTGTCTGTGTGCAGCTGGGACTGACTGCCTTACATTCTGCACAGACGGTCTTCAGACCAGTGGGACATCATAACCTCCACTTACTGAGCCCTTAACCTGGGCCAAGCCCCATGCCAAGCACTTTCTATATATTGGTTCTTTTCCTTGTCGGACATAGATAACATTTGATCTCCATTGTACAGATGGGGAAACTGAAACTGAGGCTCAAAGCGGTCAAGTCTCTTATTTCAGGTAATACAGATACCATGAGATGGAACCCCGATTCCAAAGCCTTTTTCCCTAACCCAGTGCTTCCCCCGTCACACCTTCACCAACCACTTTACAATTTTTGCCATTTCTCCTGTCACCTTTACTACCCTTTACTTCATACTGCTAAGTTATTATTTAAAGGACACATGTTTTACTGAATTTTTTTTTTTTAAGGAGGTACCAGGGATTGAACCCAGGACCTCATACATGGGAAGCAGG
>JAQZBX010053764.1:0-18811 GCA_029593785.1 Cabassous unicinctus | reverse complement strand
TAAGTTCCAAGAAATAAAGCTCATCTCTGACTATGTGCCTAGTGAGTCCTCTGGTCTTGCCGCTGCCCAAACCCATGCTCTTCAAAATGACAATCAAAATGACAACACATTTTTTGGAACCTGTTAAAATATTTCTAAAGTTTATCTTCGAAAATAAATGAAGGACTCCATTTCTGAGTATATGGAGAATGAGATTACCTTGGGCAGCATGCTTCAAGAGAACTAGAAATAATGGATGAAGTCATCTGAATAGAAACAGAAAATATTTCCCTCCCAGAATCCTAACCCAGGAAAAGTGTGAGATAATAAATGTTTTAACCTGCAAAGTTTTGGTATAATTGTTTTGCAGCAAGACAAAACTAATACAAAAAGGTACTTAGGTGAGAAAAAAGATTTTAAAAAAAGAATAAAGGGTATAAGAAGTGGATCATTTAATTATTTACATTACAAAAAGCAAAATAAGAGGATATCAGGTTTTCAGAACATAAAATCAATAGACAAAATCAATTTCCTTTGTATGCAGCAGCAATAATCAGTCCCAAATTTTAATTTTAAAATATCATTTTCAGTAGTAAAAATGTAAAGCAGCTAATAATAAATTGAACAAAATATGTACAAGACATTTAGGGGAAATAGGAAACTTTATTGACAAATATCAAAGAAGATATAAATAAATGGAGAAATAGTTTATGTTCATAGATATTAGATTGATTTCCAGAAAGATGTTTATTCTCCCAAACTGATCTATAAGTACAATGCAATTTCAATTAAAATCCCAAAACAGCTTCTGTTTTATGAATTCTGACAAGCTAATTCTAAAATGTTTACAGACATATCAAAGTTCATGAATAATCAAGATACTCCTAATAAAGGGAAAAGATGTTTGACATCTGAGGTGTCAAGATTTAGTGTGGAGCCATTATATTTAAAACAGCATGTAGTGGATCGTGGTTAAACAGATAGATTAATAAAACTGATTAGGAATTAAGAAACAAACCTACAAATATATGAAAACTTGATGTATAAAAGAGCCATCTTTGTAAATGAGTGGAGAAAGGAGGTTCAATTTACCCATATGAGACAAAATGAAATTAGACTCTGACTTAATATCTTACAGAAAATCAGTTCTTAGTAGATTAAAATCTTAAATGTGAAAGAGAAAACCATATAACATATAGAAGACAATATAGGAGAATGGAATTGTAATTTTGGGATAAGAAAGAATTTCTTTAGTATTCCACAGACTGCCCAAGCCATAAAAGGAATGATTGAAAGCTATCACTACACTAGATTAAGAATATATTCTCATTTTTTAAAATCACTTTAAGTAATGTTGGAGGTAAAAGGCATAAAATTGAATAATACGGTTGCAACACATATAGCTAACAAAGGAGAGCACCAAAATATATAATGGCCACCTAAAATTTAATTAGAAAAAGAAAAACAACAAAGCACATAAGCAGGTAAAAGACTTTAACAGACATCGCATAGAAGAGAAAAAGCAAATGATCAATAAACAGAAAATGCTTAACATCATTTGTAATAAAGGGAATACAAAACAATGTCACAATACAATACCATTTTACACCTACCAGATAGGGGAAAATTAAATATCTGAAAATATCAAATGTTTGTAAGAATGAGAAGTAACTTGAACTCTTAAATGAAATTGGAAATTGGAAATAATGTAACCCCATCGGTAAAGCTGAAGATTTTTGTACACCAAACCTAAGCAATTCATTCAGAAAATCTTATTTATGTGCACTAGGAGACATATACAAAGATATTCACAGCATCAATATTCAAAATAGTAAAAAGCTACAAACAATTCAAATGCCCTTAAAGAGAAGAAATAATATATAAATTATAGTATATTTATATAATTGAATACAGCTGTGAAATTTGAATACAACTATATTTATCAAAATGGATGAACCTCAGAAATACATACAGTTAAATTTTAAAAATACAAATCTTAGAAGAATATATAGAGGATGATTCTGTACATACAAAATTCAACTCCTGGAAATTTAGTGCCATTTTAGTTATGCACATAAAAGAAAAAAAAAATTTTTTTTTAGGTACCAGGGCCAGGGATTGAACGCAGGACCTCATATGTGGGAAGCCGGCACTCAACCACTGAGCCACATCGACTCCCCTGAATTTGTTTTTTGTTGTTGTTGTTGTTGTTGTTTGTTTGTTTTTAGGAGGCACCGGAAACCAAACTCAGGACCTCTCATGTGGGAAGCAGGTGCTCAACCACTTGAGCCACATCTGCTCCTAGAAATTTTTTTTTTAATGCAATGATAAGCAAAAAAATTGCAGGATATTGGTAACATTGAAATGGGGAGGGGAAATGGTAATGGGACCTGGGGCCCTTCACGGTAACTGATAACATTTTATTTCTACAGGGATGTTAGTTTTATTAATTTCTACAGCATATATGTGTTATTAATAGATTTTTAAATATATTTACTATTTAGTTAAAATTACAAAACATAAATAATAAATTTAAAGATATATTTTTCTTCAGTAGTTAACAATAAAATTTAAAAAATAAATAAAAATAACACCATTCTCCCAAAAAAACATAAACATCAACCAAAAAAGGGAAGGAAATAATACAGTAACCTTAAAAACTGGCAAACAAAAAACGAAGTAATTCTAGATTAGAACAAAGAGTAACAGCATGGCTTATGTCTTAATACTATTTCTAAATTCCAGGCTGTACTGGTGAAAAACCCAAACCCTGAGAATTCTCCTGAATATAAAATCCAGTGCAGTTCTTAGGTCCCAGGCATTTGCCAATTTATAAGCAGCAGCTTAAAAGACACAGAATAAATTTGTGGAGAAGACAAGTAATGTGTAAAGAACTGCAAAGGGAATAAAATTTTGCCCTACTTGCAAACTAACAAATTAGCCTGCCATAGTTTCAAAGATAGAGGCAAAAGACACAAAACTTCTGGATCACAGAAAAAAAGACAGTGGCCATAGTAACATCATTACACTGGTTTCCTGAATCCCAATTCTCAACTGGGAATTTTGCCTGCACTTGCAATAACGTTGTGAGCAATGAAAGTGGGAAGCTCAATAATAGTACATAAGGAGCTGCTAGCAAACCTGTCCAAAGCTCTCCTTTGGAGAGAGACTTTATCTTTATTACCCTGGAATATAAACAATTCTACTCTAGAAAGCAGGATATTATCTCTATGTTTTAAGGCTATTTGCTCTCCAATTATCCTTGAAAAGATAGTTCAGAACAGACTTACTGTTAATACTTTTCTCAAGATGTGCAGAAATTTAGACACCCATGGAAACTGTCTCCCAACATGGTGAAGAGGAAATAAAGAAAAAAAAAGGTCAATACAAATAGACCCAATAGATATCCAGATATTGGAGCTGTATGACAAGGAGTTTAAAATAGCTTTAATAAATATGTTCAAGAAAATATGAAAAATTTCAATAAATAATTAGAATTTATAAAAGAGTCTAGTGGAAATATTAGAAAATAATGACAGAAGAACTCAATAGATAGGTTTAACAGCAGCAGAGGAGAGGTTTAGTGATCTGAAAGACAGAAAAATTGAAAATATGATGAGGTAATAGGACAAGTTAATATAACAGCATTATGAGACAAAATAGAGCTAGATAACCTGAGGATACAAACTGAAGGTCAAAATACCATCATTATGTAAATAAGTCAGAAGCCACCAGAATCAAAATACATATAGCTAAAAATCAGATTATTGACATAGCTATATTGAACAGAGAATTAACAACAAGGGAGGGAAGTGGCTGTGGCTCAATTGGTTGGGCTCCTGTTTACCATATGGGAGGCCCCAGGTTCGTTTCCCAGGTCTTCCTGGTGAAGGCAAGCTGGCCCACACAGCATGGCGCACTGACAGCCCTGCGCAGCGCTGTGAGCTGACGCAGCAAGATGACACAACAAACAGAGACAAGCAGACACAGAAAAACACACAGCAAATGGACACAGTGAGCACAAGCAGCAAGGGGGGATAAATAAATAAATAAAAATAAATCTTTAAAAAAAAGGGGGGGGGGAACGTTAGCCAATTAGAGAAAACCTAGTAGATATGAGAAACAAATTGAAAGAATCCCACATCAAAGATAATTGATATCCTGATAGAGTGATCCCAACTATTGGGAAAAGAAAATATAAAGCAAGGGAATTTTCCGAAAATGAAGAAATTCCTAAATCTAAATGTAGAAAGTACACAATATGTTGCAGGAAAATTTGATATAGAATGTCAAGCTGAATCTTGCTTAAACTAATAAAAATTCAGGGACACAGAAGATTTCTCCAATCATCCAGACAGAAAAATAAAATCATCTGTCAGTGAGAAAAAGATATTAAGCAGGCTCCAGAATTCTCCACAGCAATATTCAAGAACAGATATCTCACATACACACACACACACACACACACACACACACACACATATGGTCTGTAAATTTCAAAAACAAGAACATGCAGTGGGATAGGGGTATGCTGGTAAATGTTTTATAGCCTGCTACCTAGTTATAGCATTTGGCAATTTTTGTTGTGTATAAACTACCAATATGGCAAATTTCAAGCAACCAATGTAACATCACTGATTGCAGAGTTAGGAAGAGATGCAATAGTAACACACCATTATATATGTAGTATTTCCACTATACAGATACAATGGAGGTAAATAACCTCAAGAACATAGATAACATTAATATAGAACAATAATTAGGAAATCGTGGGTTTTGAGTATTTATTATCTTTGTTGTTTATATATGTATATATAACTATTTCTAAAAATGACTGTGCTTAACAACCCATAAAATTGCTAAAACCTCAACATTTGGCTCACTCAAGCCAACTCTAGCATACTACTGAACTGGTGACCCAAATGTGTTGGAGAAAGAGATGTAATGTGCTTCCCAGAGCCACGTTCAAGGAAGGACTCCCAGCTACTGGGAATGCTGTTAGCAGACAGATTTCAGTCGTTAGCTCCTTCACTTCAGCTGCAGAGCTATGGAACTACCTCCCAAATTCATGTCCCTCCGGGGGGAAGCTCACATCCAAAAACTGATAGTCAGGAATATAGAGGCCTGGCCATTTCATCTCAACATGCAACAACCTTAATAGGTCATTTTAACTACAGAGCTCTGTGTGGATTGGCTCAAGTGTTCATCGAGATCGCATCCGGGCTAGACTGCTCCCTCCACCAACCCTGCTTCCCCCTCCTTTCCAAAGGCGTTCACCAAAGTTAGTCCTTAATAAACATCCTGCATACTAAACAGTCTTTCAGGGTCTGCTTCCCAGAGAAATCCAACCTGTGACACCAAAAATATTAGACTAAAGCCAAAATGTCATTTATGTATAACCAACAGGTAGACATTCTCAAATATGTAAGAACTCAGGAAATAAAGCAACCATGAAGGGTTAACAATGCTTGACAAAGTTCCTTCACTTTGGAAAGAAAATCACATAAAGACTTCAGAAATTGAGATAACATGGCAAAAGAATTTAGGAAGTACTGAATACATTTATATATAGACCTAGTAATTAATAACCAAGGAAATAATGATTAGAGAACAGAATGTGAATAATATAAAGTGGGATGACATATATAGTGAAATAAAAATATAGCCAATAAAATAATTGAAATGAGTGGTATAAGTGATAGAAAGTAATATGAGTGTGCTCATATCTTTATCTTTCAAAGGTGAGAGTTAATAAATATTATCTAAAATTGAAACATGAAGATCATAAAACAAATTACTCCAAAATCTTAGATTTTATTAACAATGCCTCAATTTTTTATCATTATGGGGATCTTTTAAGAAATAATACCTCTTCTGGTAAAGACATTTTTATTTGAAATTCAGTATTTTGTTAGGTTTAATTTCTTATAATCAACTCAGATGATATACACAGTTTATTAATGAGAGATATATTATGACTATTTTAATAAAAGCATTTTGTCTGCCTGTCTATGTATCTATCCTTCTGTCTCTATATAGGAATGATAATCATCTCGTGAATATTATGATAGCTTCTGGCTATTAAAATTCATTGTGATGGTTCCATAGTTATACTTTTGTGAAATTATTAAGTTCTTTATAATAAGCATGTATCACTTTTACAAATATACCGAATCACTTGGGGAAAAAAAGAAAACAAATGTGTCACACTATTAACAGTGATCAATTCTCAGTGGAGAATTGCTATTTTATTTTTTGTATCTTTCTATAGTTTTATTAATGTCAAAAAAGTTTTAAAAATATACTAACTCTTTAATTGTCACTTTTAATTTCTGGAGAGAGGAAATTCTTGAATATTGGATATTTGTGCATACATTCAAGCTAAAATATAATGAAAGCATTAAATAGCATCCCAAAAATAGATGGAGCAGAAAAATATCTGAGTTTACCCAAGGATTTAGTATTTGATTTCAAGTGTCAGTTCAAAATGTGGGATTTCAATGAACTATTTTGCAAATGCTTAGAGAGATAAGTAACCACTTGGAAGAAATATCAAATTACTTGCTTCATATTATACACTAAAATACTTATCAAATATATTAAATATCTAAATATGAAAAAAGAAACCATGAAATCACCAAAAGAAATTTGAGTATTTTACATCAACTCAGTGTGCAGATTTTTCTAAACACTTTAACAAATGCATGAAAACTGCTTAAATTTAAAATATTCATATGTCAAATAGTACCATAAATAAAATTATAAGTAACAAACTGGTAAACTAAATTTGCAAAAAAATGAATGATGATGGGAAGCGGGTGTGGCTCAATCAATAGAGCTCACGTTTACCATATGGGAGGCCCGGGTTCGCTTCCCGGGGCCTCCTTGTGAGGGCAGGCCGGCCCGCGCGGCGCGGTGGGCTGATGCAGCAAGACCTCAGAGCAAGGGGGAGATAAGCAGACACAGAAAAAACACAGCAAATGGACACAGCAAACACAAGCAGCAAGGGGGGAATAAATAAATAAATAAATCTTAAAAAAAAAAAAAAATGAATGATGAAGAGATTTTTCAAAATTATAATGGAAAAAAAATCCCTAAAAGTCAGAAAATACAACAACAAAGTTTGTAGACTAACTTTTAGATAGGCCTATCCTTCCAGTATTTATAAGCATATGGGAAAATGGGCATTCACATACTGTTAGTGGGAAGGTAAATTGGTATAGCTCTTTTGGAGAGTACTTTAACTGTGCCTACCCAAATTTTATATGTACACACGTACCTTTTGCCCTGGAAATTTTATGTCTAGGAACCTAGCAGTTGCAATGGCTAAATAGTAAAAATAATGTAAATGTTTATAAAAAGGGAAACAAGAAAAGTTTACTATATCTGTGCCACAATTGATATATTGTACAACAGTCTAGTTTGTTAGTTAACATTAAAATTAATAATAAGATAGAATGTTACATATTTAAATGGAATATTTCCAAAATATATTGTTAAATGCAAATCATAGAATTATATATGTGGGTCCATTCATGTTTTACATATATAGCCTGAGTCCATATGTGTCTTGAACTATTTCTGTCTGGATGTATACACAAAATAAAAGTTTTTAAAAACCGTATAATTGTACACACTGAAGAGCTAACATTGTTTACCTCTGTAGAGTGATATTAAAAATAGAGAAAAAAGCCATGAGTTTTATGTGTATATTGCTGCAATTAAGTAATTCACTTATGACATTTAAAAAAGAAAAGCTTAAATAAGGGATTGTGATTGCTCATGACAGCCATGTTTTGAAAAGATCAATAACAAACTGAAGTCTTAAAACAGGCTACTGATCAGTAAGAGGAAACTACAGAACTTAAAACAATAGCATGAGGTATTTATAATCATCATTTTAAAATGAAAAGGCAAGCCACAAATGGGGAGAACATATTGACAATATAAATATCTGACAAAGGATAGGTATCCAGAACATATAAAGAAGTCTTACAACTCAATTATTAGGTGCATCACCAAGTTTTTTAAAATGGGCAAAAGATTTGGAGAGACAGTTCTTTTAAATAAAGATAAATGAATGGTTAATAAGCACTTTAAAAAGATGGGTCAGCATCGTTAGTTGGCAGGATAATGCAAATTAAATCACGATCCCATTAGAGTAGCTAAAAAAATATACTGGCAATACCAAGTGTTAGCAAGGATTTGATGCAACTGGAACTTTCACACATTGCTGGTAAAATGTAAAATGATACAGCCACTTCGGAAGACAGTTTGGCAGTTTCTTGTAAAGTTAAGCATACACTTACCATAGGACCCAGCAATTGTATGTCTTGGTATTGATCTTAGAGAAAAGATAACAGGAACGCACAATGACTTTTACACAAATTTTCACAGCAGTTGTTTCACACAATCCAAAAAAAAACTGGAAGCAATCCAAATGTCCAACAACTAGTGAGAGGATAAGTAAAGCTTGCTACATGCATACTATGGAATACAACTCAGCAATGAAAAGGGCCAAACCACTGATACAACAAAAATCTTAAAAGCATTATGCTGCGTGTAAAAATCCTAACATAAAAAAGTATATACTTTGTGATTTCATGTATATGAAGTTCGAGACAAAGCAAATCTAATCTTTAGTGACAGAGAGCAGATAATTATTGCCTGAGGTTAGGGTGGGAAGGGCCACTGAGGTCAGGAACAAAGGAATTTCTTGGATGATGCAAATGTTCTATATCTCGAGTACGATGGTGGTTATATGAGTGTAGAAAATTGTCCAAACTCATTTAACTGTAAAATAAAACATACGCATTTAATTGTATGAAAATTATAGCTTAATAAAGCTGATTTAAATAAAAACCACTGCCTGGGGAACAAATAAAAATGGAAATGGTTATCATGGAAGAAATATTATTTTATCAGTAAAAATGGCTTTTATCCAATGTTTGCCAGGCTGCCATGTGTTGGGTAAATATAGAAATGGTTCTGAAACTCCTCAGATAATAAACAAAAATCAGAATTACCTTGGGAAAACATAAGTGAAAACTTCCTGAATATTGGAAATATTTGGTATTTGAAGTCTTTTCGAATTCTCTGATTTTATAAAACACAGAAGTCCTCCGTAGCTAATTTTACTACAAATTCCTTTGATGTTTTGTGGATTCCCTTGAAATACCTGAATTACAAAACCAGAAAATAAAATTGTATTCAGATGTGCATTAGAATAGGAAAAGCAATGGTCTGGAGTCTACCCTTGGCTCCACACTATTTAAATATATGAACTTGTTATGATTCATCTCTGAGCAATCCTATTTTGTAATTTGTAATTTGTAATTTGTAAAATCAAGGTGTGGGTTTGAAAATTTTAGTGCAGTTGTTAAATTCTTCTAATAATTACCCTAAGTATAGACTGGGGCTTAATGTTTGATCCAAAAGGATTAGTGGAACCATAAGAGGGCAGCATTCCATTTACATAATTTCCTTTGGGTGCTCAGTAAACAAAAATTACAGGACTTTGAGAATGGCATAGCATTTGCTAGTTGTTAATCCCCTGAGTGCTATGTTAAGAAGACATTTGTCTCTTTAAATGTGAATATATAAATTTATTAAAACTGTAGTCAAAAGACAATCATGTTATTTCTCTAGCTGTCAAGCTTGCATTTATTTAAAGGAGGGAGACTATTTTTCAATCCCAACAGTCCTGTTGCATATTAAAGCACAAAACTAAGTGAAGATACTCTAGGGCTAGGATACTGATTTATAAAGGGATATTTTCTATGGTCAGCTTATAAACCTCAAAGTACATGTATGCAACTAAATGTTCAAAACTAGTGTCCTATTTCCCATATCAAAATCACTTTTCAGTAACAAGAGGTGAAGTGGGGAAAGAAAGAAGGATAAAGAGTCATCATTGGAGAAGAATTCATTGGGTCCTATTTGGTGCTCAACACATTTTTAAAGGAGTGAAAAATTTAGAAACTGCTCTTAAGACACAAATACTCATTTAAAGAAACTGGATATGTATTCATGAAACAACGAAAGATAATAATGAAAAATGAGCCTGCAATGAGAGGGTTCCAATTTTTTTTTTAAACTAATTATGCCAAGGGTTAGCTGCTTTACCGGCTTATACACCTGTCGTCTGACAAGGACAGAAGGCCAAGCAAGCTTGCTCAGTTTAAGGTACAGTCACAAATTCACGGTTTATAGAACTAAACTCCCTCTTCTCTCCTTTCTACCCTTAACACTGCTTCATCATCCTTAGTACCCAGGTCATGCACCTCCACCTGGGGGCTAAATTGTTCCCATTTCCCGCTCCTTGGCATTTAGCTCTTCTTTCCTCTCTACAATGTTGAGGTATCTTATCACTTTCTTAGGAAATCACCTCCATCTTTCATAGTCAGAAGGAAGGCATGCTAAAGAGTTTGGAAAAGGGGGAGTCCAAGCCACTGGAAATCCAGGAAACTTAAGTAGATAGGCTACGTCCATGCCTAAAGGACAATCTGTCGCCCTGTTGACTTAGTAGGAGTGTCTGAAAGAATCCACCTGGCTTGCTTCAAATCCTTTAATTCATTACACTCTTTAAGGTGTATGGTGTCTCACAATGATGGAGTGAATCTAATCAAACAAGCAGCTTAATGAATCACAAGGTCTTTCTTTGAAAACAACAATTATATTGGAAAGAGAAAAACTCACTTGGGCAAAAGTATCCATTAGATGACAAAGCAGAATTTACAAGTTGGGAGAATTTAGAAGTGCTATATGATTGCACCTTGCTACAAGACCAGAGCAAAGCCATGCCTGAAAATGAAAAAAAAAAAAATGTCATTTGATTACAAATGCTCTTCTAATTATACTCCTCCTCCATTTTAATATTTAAAATCTATTCTGATATAGTGTTAGAATGTTAATAAAATATAAATTGCTTTTATCCTGACCTTCTGTTTTATTGTTTCTCCTCAGCTTTTATTACAGAATCGTTATTGCTATGGAAATGTTAACTTTCTGTTTGTATTTCTGGAGCCCTGAAGGGCATGGAATTTGGCCAGTTTAGGCTTTACTAAGTAGCTGAGAGAAAAATGTCTGCAGTATTTTTGTTTTGTTTTGCTGCGGTTCTCCAAAGGAAAATCTGTCCATTAAAAGTACATTTTGTAGTCAATACCACAAAAATGTCTCCCTTTACTCCCAGAAAAAACTACTGAACTTAAGCTCATTTAGGCTAATTCTTTTCAAGATCTGCATTTGTGGCATCTAAACAAATATGAATTTGTCTCTAACCATCTTCAAAATGTGTGAGCCTCTCTGGAATACTGGATGCTAGGGGTGGAGAAGGTTGGATGGCTACCCTTGATGTGCTTCATTACAGCTGCCAGGCCTTGGAGGAACGACCACAGTGCAGAACTGAGTCCTTAGCTTTTCAGGTTCATAAACTTGACTCTTAATTTACCTACATTTTAGCAGTCTCACTTGCTACCTTACACACAGAAATGCCCTTTTACTAATCACTAAGGGAGATATTGAGGATAGTGGGCATGAAAAATTCTAGTGATCAGAACTCTCGTGCTATAGCTTTCCATTCTTATTCTTTCCTGGGAACAAGGCAGTTATAAAACTGAATTAGTGATAAAGAGTTGCTTGATGATATGGCAGCAAAGGGAACTGAATGTCCTTGAAAGAATTCTCATCTTAATTAAAGAAGATACACCTCTCTCTAGTGGTCAAAACATAGTACTTTGGTCTACTCTTTTGGATGATACAGGAAAATTATTGGAAGAAATCTGCACACTCCTTTTTCTATATGTTTGTTCATCTCTATAGTTCTTGTATTTGTCTTAACAACCATTCCTTTTATTTTACCAAATAAGTAATATTATATGTAGTGCATAAAGAGAATAGGCAAGGTCTGCTCCATGGAGCTTTTATTCTAATAGTAAGAAACAGACAAAAAAATGTGGTATATAATATTCTATATTCTATGAAGATTAAAAAAGAATACTAAGAGTAAAATAAAGCAGGGTAAGGAGGCAGAAAATAACAAATGAATTGCTGTTTTAGAGAGCATGGTTGAAACAGACCTCTCTAAAGAAGTGATTTTGGAGCAAAACCTGAATTAAGTGAGGGGGCAGATCACAAAATTATCTAGGGCAAGAGCACTCCAAGCAGAGTAAATGGCAGTGCAAAGGTCCTGAAATGGGATGGTACAGGGTGTGTCTGAGGAATCCAAACAAAGTCTGTACCAGAATGAGTAGAGAAGAGTAGTGTTAAATGAGATGGGGATGTGCAAAGCCTTGGTATGGAATTTGAAGTCTGCTATAAGTTAAATAGGAAAAACTGGAGGGTTTAGAATAGAAGTAGAACATGACCCAACTCATGCTTTAAAGGATCTCTCTGACCACTGCATGACAAATAAACTGTAGGAAAATGTAACAGGCAGCTTCTAAGAAGGTGCTCAGTGATCCTTGCTCCCTGGTATTCATGCCCTTGTGGATTCCCCTCCTCTCAAGTGTGCACAACCTGTGACTTTCTTCTAAACAATAAACTACAGCAAAGATGATGGCACATTGCTTCCCTGATTAGGTTATATAATAAGACATTTGTCCTGTTAGTATACTTTATTCCCTTCTTGACTTACATGCTTTGATGAACCGAGAAGCTGTGTTGGAGAAGCCTATGCAGCAAAGAACTGAGGGCAGACTTCAGCCAACAGCCAGCAAGGAAATGAGGACCTCAGTCCAACATCCCTTAAGGAACTGATTTTGATCAATAACCACATGAGATTGGAAGCAGATCTTTCCCCAGTTGTGCCTTCAGGTGAGACCCCAGCACTGGGAGACACCTTGACTGCAGTCTTCTGAGTGACCTTGAAGCAAGAGGACCCAACTAAGCTTTTCCAGACTTCTGATCCACAGAAACTGAGATGATAAATATGTGTTGTTTTAAGCTGCTCATATGGTGGTAATTTCATGTATTAATAGATAATACAAGAAACAAAGGTAGAAGCTGGCAGAACAGTTAGGAAGTTAGAGCTGTAACCTAGGTAAGAGGCTTCAGTGAAGAGAAATAGGGGTACATTAGTAGTTTGGAGAAGTGTCTGGAGTTTGAGGGCAGAGCTCATAGTCCTGCTGATGTATTGGATGTGGACTGTGAGAAAAAGAGGAATCAAGGATAGCACAAAGGATTTTAAACAGAGCAACTCAAGTTAATGTTTACTGGCCTAGGGAATACTAGAAAAGAAGTGTTTTTTGTTTTGTTTTGCTTGCTGTGCTTTGACTTTTGGGAGGATGAAGAGGATATGGGTTGGAAATAAGAGTTGTATCGTGCACATGCTGAGTTTGAGATGATTTTTAGACATTTCCAAGTAGATATTAAGTCTAGCGTTGGGGGGTGAGGTCCAGGTTGGAGATATGAAATTGGAAAACATGTGATTTATTCTCACGTTTTAGATAGTAATAGCAGAAATCCTCAGTCCTCGGACCAAGGAGGAAGCAGAGCATAGAGATAGCTCTTTACTAGACTCCCTTGGGGTTAAAGATGGAGATAACCAGGAGAAACTATAGATAAGCCCTCAGTTTCCATTACTGTGGTTCTCTGGGTCCATCCAATTCGTTACTGGTCTAGGTGGAAAATGAAAATAAATGATTGATTGACTTCTAGAGATCCAAGAATGGCAGGGTCAGAAATGTGGTTATAAACCCAATAAAACTTTTCATGCTAGAAAATTATGGCCAGCAATTAATAAATGAAAGTGTTTCCAATCACAGACCAGATGCCACCATTCAGGGAGGAGTGTAGAAGAGAGACACAAAGTGGTATTAGCAACAAACAAATCTATCCAGTTTAACCAAGGCTAAATAATAAGGGGATGGGCTGGAGGTGGGAGTGGGAGGCAGTAAAGTAAAAGCTGGTTCTAGTGTGAGAGAGACTGGAGTCTGTTTTCAGATGGGAGTGTGAGACCTTGAAAGCTCCCAATTCCTTCTCCTTAGAGAAATTTTATTGTAACAAATGTGGTTAACACCCTGGTGTTTGCTAACTGAGCAATGCACCAAGAGCTTGCCCGGAGAGGGTTTCATTTCTCTGAAAGAAGCCCCCAGGAGATGAGCTGAGGACAATATGAATTCATTGCAGAATAGTTTATTGCACATGGTCTCTGTTTGTGAAGGAGTATTGTGTATCGACAGTCGGTACAGTTTCCCTGTCACTTTAAAAGAACTCTATGTGGTCTTTTCAATATCCCAGAGCATTGTAAGATCTTAGTTTACTTCCACATGGGTTCCTGTGGTACCTCACACTGGAGCATATATTCCACCACTCTCAATACATTATATCCTACCATCTCTCAAGTCTCAGCTAGGCTGGTTTTTTGAGGCTAAGATCTATTAAAAATTACTGGCACCACACCCCTAGATCCCCAACACTTTATATATATGGAAAATTGTATTAAAATTACTACCTAGGGTACCCTTGAAATAGAAAAAAAGTTATAAAAGGGCCCTGAACAATTGAGGACTTAGGTTTGGTGATGAGGAAAGAAACTGAAATTGGGAGCCCTGTCTATTTAGGGTAAATCTTCCCAGAACCATTTGGAGCTACCTATTGTGTCACTCAAGGTCCCAGCAGGAAATTAGGCTCAATTGGTGTGGGTTTAATAAGGCATTACTTACAATGGTGTGCAGTGTCCTGAGACTGTCACTACTCCTAGGTTCCCAAAAATGAGGAAAAGCCACAACCAATGGAACTCAGAAGAGAGTTGTGACTTGAGACAAGTAGTAGAGAAACTCAACCATCCAGAGGTGACCTCACAAGGAGGGATGTATTCCATGAAGATTCCATGAAAATCCTGTGGGAGGAATTGGGAGACAAAGAGCAGGATGGTGAAGGATATGACGGCAAGATAACAGGCACACTTTTTCTTATTTTGGTTGCCTATCAGAGACCCTACCAAAATTAAAACGTGGTATCTCAGTCCCACAGAATTAGTGAACTACAACCTAACACTAACACATCGCCCCCTTCCCCAATGAAGGCTCAGCATGCCTAGGGCCGACTTTATGTCAAGCTGTTTCTAATGGCAGTTGGAATAGGAGGATATACGTAGGCAGAGGTACTACTAACCTGGCCTAATCTTTGACCACTGCAAATGTCAGGCTCCATGCAAATCTCAAAGGAGAAGCATGAACTATAAAGAGAGGAAACTCTGAGCCCAATCACTTGAGTTCAAAGCATGCCTGTGACAAGTACTGTCTTTGTGATCATTGTCCAAGTTGCTTAATCTCTTTGAGTCTCAGTTTCCTTATCTATAACATAGGCATGATTTTAGTACTTACTCAAAAAATTGTTCAGAGGATAAAATGAAACAATTTATGTGAAGGGGTGATACAGTAAGCAAGGGGCTACCATGGCTTCTAATGATCTCTCAGGAATATAAGAGCACAAGCAAGTATGGATGCATACATGCTTGAGAAGGATAAAAGCAATGAGGGTTGACCATGCCTCAGACACCATGCTGAATACAAAATACATATTATCTCATTTAACCCTTTGAAGGCAACCTATAAAACAGGTGTTAATATTACCATTTTATAGAAGCAAAAATTGAGGGTCAGAGAGATCAAACAATTCATTCAACATTATACATCTTGTAAGTGGCAAGGCCAGGATTCACACTGTTGCAGCCTGACTCTCAAGCTGATGTTTTTCCCCACATTACCAATCCTGCTTAAAACTACATTAAGAGTACAGAAAAAGTATAGGTCTAATTTCAGAGTTCTCCTGGGCATGGAGAAGAAATTGGTCACTGGAATTCTTAGAATGCTTTCTGTCCTTTCCCGCTGAAGTAGTGAGAAGACAACCTGGAAGTCCCAGAGCACCATGCTAAGTGGCAGCCAGAGCTGCGGCATCTCTGCCGAGCCCAAGATGCAGATTTCCGGGTTAGTATAAAATGACTTCCCGCCTTAATCTTCAAAGTCCAGCATTACCAACACTCCTTCTCATGTGGGAGCAGGCAGAACTGCAAGAGGGGACCTCTGCCTCCCACTACAGTGGGAGGGGCCCATGCTACAGAGCTCAGGCCCTCAGCCAGGATCTCAGTGAGGATCTCACCAAGCTCAACAAAAGCCATTTGTGTCTAGGAAGGCAGTGAAGTAAACAGTCCTTTGGTTTATTGCTCCAATAAAGCCGTCCCAATGCTGGAACTCAGGTGGGTCTGACATGCTCAGAGACTCAGAGTATGATGGCTGGTAGAGGAGAATTGAACCCATTTGGTGTTATTTTGGTCTAGTGGGATAGCTGGGGCAGTGCAGAGTGTGAGTGTATATGAGTGAACTAGTTCTACAAAAGGAGGGCACTTTCAATATTCTGTTGGGTACAGTAGGGACATAATAGGCCATGAGACCCAGGAAAGAGGCATCAATGATGGTGCCACTGCCAGGCAGGAATCACAATTCCATACATGACCAGAATCACCACCAACCAAGTTTCATCCACCATAGCCATTGGATCTTTGGTGTTTGGTCAGGACTGACAATTCTTTGCTCTTCTATGTGCCAGCACAGCTTTACAGTTTTTCCTGTCCTCTGGGAATGTGAAATATTTTTCACTCCTTTCTTCAGTTTTGGAATGGGAGTAGGATCAGCACTAATTTTGAACTCCATGCAGTCATGGACTCAGCCTGCCATCATGATATTCACTGTGCTTGGCACAGAGAAGGTGATTAGTAAACATTTGTTGAAGAAGTGAATGAATCTCCCCCGTGACCTCACCTCTCCTCCCACCTGACAGATTACTATGTGCTAAGGGCTTTACATGCTCTTCCAGACAAGCTACTTTAAGTTGTGGCTACAAACAACCCTTAACTACCAGTGGCTTAAACAGCAAAAGTTTATTTCAGCTGAAATCTCAGCACCCACCATCACTCCATCCAGTGAATGGAGACACCACCACCTAGGAACCTGGCAATGACTGAAGCAGAGAAAAGATGGCTAACCTAACACTGGCTCTTAAAGAAGTCCTTCCAGAGGTGACATGTGTTACTTCTGCTCATATTTCATTGGCCTAAGTCATCACATGGCCACACCCCACTTCAAAAGGGACAAGAGAGTTCAATCCTACCTAGGACAGAAAAGCAGAATATCTGTGAACAGCCCTCATGATTACCATCCATGTTTTAGTTGATTTAAGCCTTGTAATTCAGCTAGAGCGGACACTTATTAATTCCATTTTTCAGTTAAAGGTTCTGAAGCTTAAGGTGGTTAGTTGAGTTGCTCAAACTGGATTCAACTCCAATCACTTAATCAATCTGTTGAATCTGCTATCACCACAGCTCGGCGTTCTGTAAGGGAGAGACAGAGTGAAGCATCGTGGGTTTCCAGGACCACACTCACAAGGGGTCTGTGTCTGGAATCACTGAGTCAAACCCCATAGACCTGTACCCATGCAGGCAGTGGCTCTGTTCTGCCTTTTGTCCATTCTCTTTATTGAAAGAACTTGCTGTTCTTTTAGCAGGGTGATAGCTATTTATTTAAGGCATTATACATCTGCCATCATCCCTCCAAAGTTATTTTTTAAAGTTATCCAAGAAAGGCAATTTTCTTATTTGCTGATGGTAGATAATCTTCATGGAAATTATTATGAAATTTCTATTCATAACAAAACTATTCTCTCTGTAAGCCTCACAAATTTTAGTGGCTCAGAAACGAGAGGATTACAGATTCAGTCTGTGGCTCTCATTCTTTCCATGTAGAAAGAAAAATATGTTTCCAGAATTCTTAGATGAGGCTGTGGGCTTAGCTTGTTGGAGATGACAACATTAGTTGGTTAATGACCTATGGATTATTTCTTTGGAATAAAATTTCCTTTCTAAAAATACATGGTTCTCCAAAACACTGTCACAAACCCTTGAAGTGATCAGAGGACTCTATCAACAGACTATTTAGATAATTTATGAGAGTGAGTACAATAGCAACTGAAGCCCACTTTAGCCAACTTGCATAAATGAAGTAATTTATTATAAGGACCCAGGTAGTTGAGAAAATCAAAAGTAATGCTAAAACTACCAGGCCTCAAGAAGTTGTGGAAAACAGTGCAGCTCTGGGGATTATGTGTACCACTATCAAAATTTATCAACTCTAAATATCTTTCTTCTGGGAGTCTCTCCTCTCTGGATTATAAATTGCCAGGGCTGTGGCAGAATGGTTTGGAAAAATGTAGCATGGATCATATGCCCACTGCTCACAGTGTCTGAAACCTGGAGGTAACTCAATAAAGTGGTTTTGAATAAGTGAATAAATTAATAACAAAGCTCTCTGGGCTTTTTATCAAAATCAGTCAACAAAGAGGGGATTCAATTTTCTGAACTATGAGGTCTGTATTAGTTTCCTTATGCTGTTGTAACAAATTACCACAAAAAGTGGCTTCAAAGGACACAAATTTATTCTCTTAGAGTTCTGAAGGTCAGAAGTCTGAAATGAGTCTGATAGGGCTAAAATTAAAGTATCAGCAGAGCTGGTTTCTTCTGGAGACTTCAGGGAAAATGTGTTCCTAGCCTCGTCTAGCTTCCAGAGGCTGCCCATATTCCTTGGCTCACGGCTGCATCACTCTAATCTCTGCTGTCCTTGTCATATTGCAATCTACTAACTCTGATGCTCCTGCTTCCTTCATATAAGGACTCTTGTGATTATATTGGGCACACCCAAATAATACAGCATTATCTCTCCCTCTCAAGATCCTTAGCTTAATCACATCTGCAAAGTCCCTTTTGCCATGTAAAGTAACATAGTTACAGTTTCCAGGGTTTAAGACATGGACGTCTTGGGGGGGGGGGGGCATTATTCAT
>JAQZBX010053763.1:0-18802 GCA_029593785.1 Cabassous unicinctus | reverse complement strand
TTTTTTTTTTCATTTTAAAAACAATTTATTGAAGTTTATCATTCATACATGAACATACATAAACAATAAGTGTTTAGTAAACATTGTGAACTTACAAAACAAACATGCATAACATCAAATAGGGCTCCCACACACACCCCCACAAATACTTTGCATTGTTGTGAAATATTTAACAAATTAGGAAAGAGCAGAGTATCATCAAAGTATTACTACTAACTATAGTCCATATCTTACTCCCCTATACTTTTTTTTATTTTTTAAGGATTTATTTATTTATTTACTTTTATCCATTTTTACCATTACCATCACCATGCCCGTTTTTGCTCTTTTTGTGTCCGTTCGCTGGGCAACTCTCTGTGTCCATTTCCTGCCCTCTCTTCTCATCCTTCTCCTCCTGTCTTCACCGGGATTCCATCCTCAGAACCTCCAATGTGTGAGAGAGGTGTCCTACTGCCTGCGCCACCTTAGTTTCTGGTTTTTTGGCGCATCTCGTCTTGGCTCTCCCTTGTGTACTCTCCTGTTACATCATCATCTTGCTGCATGGTTCACGGGGCCTGGCAGCACACCCGCACACAGGGCCTGGTGGCTCACCTGCTTGCAGGGCCTGATGGTACACCCGCGCACGGGTCCTGGCAGCCCTCATGCCTTCTATATTTTTCTTTTTTTTATTTTTTACCGGGAGGTCCCAGGGATCGAACCCAGGTCCCTCCATATGGGAGACGGACACCCAACCATTTGAGCCACATCTGTCCCCCTGCTATTCTCTTAAGGTTGACCAAAGATACCTAGAGTTATAGTCATTTCCCCTACAGGAAGGTCATATAATAAATCAGCTTGGTTTATCACCAGCATTCCAAAAACCAGACCTAGGGAGAAAAACTAGGTCTGGGGACACATGCATGGTTTCTAATATAGCGAATGTTTAGCCTACCCTGATTATCACAAAATCAGGACAGCGAGAATATTCGCCTTCTCATAGTTTTCTAAGCTTGCTACCATGTGATTAGGGACAAATAGGAAAGAAACAAAAAGCAAGAAAACCAACACTGAAGCAACCATATTTTTCATGTCTCTGGATAGAGAAGTATGGGTAATCTTTAGCTAAAAGAAAGAAAAGGTATACAAGTCAACTACCCAGTTCATTCGTTAGCTAGACTTGTTCACTTAAGGCTTTTCCCCTTTCCAAACCAACAATTTTGACTTTATCCAGCTATGCCTTGTTAAAAAATGGCACACATCCTTTTCCCAGACTTAACTTCATCGAGCCTCTGCATTCAGTACCTGACCTTCTTCACCAAGATGGCAGTACTCAGGACTAAAAATGAGAAATCCAATTAAAGAATGACACTTTCACATCCCCAGGAATATGTTATCCATATTTTCCATATCCTCCACAGAAGCAGGAATCCACTAAATTTAGTTCAACCTCTGCAAATAAGCATTATCATCACAATTTTCAATTTTGAGGAAACTACCTCTAACCTTTCATTAAAGGAAAAATGAATAAAGATAGCCTCCCATCTTAAGTCCTTATCTAACCCCTTCATCTTTTACTATGAGGGTGAAATTTAGGTTAAGATAATGAAAATCCAATTTCACAATTGGCATTAGGAGAAACAGAATGCTATAAAAACAATCCTCATGCACACTATTGGGGATGCTGACACATTTATACCGGGTATTTGCTCTCCAACAAGAAGTGGTGCCGGCTTAAAAGGAACAGCTCTATAGAAGTTCTTGGATTAATGCATTCCCCAGCTTATTTCTGGAATGGAAAGGGCAATTTCATATGGAAAAAAAAAATCTAGGAAAGCTACAAATGTTAACCTTTACATCAAATACCGAAAAACAGATAATTGATAAAGAAAAAAGATGAGAAAAAGAGCTCAGGACCAGCCTAATGAAAGAAAACAAATTCTGAAAGTGGAAATTTCACTAGTGATCTTTCCTAGATTCAAACAATTGTTACAATACCAGGATTTTTAGTCTTCACAGAATTAAGAGCCCTCAGGCTGATAACTTTGCCCTGTTTGACTCTTATTCAGAAAAAAATTTCCCTAAAATATGTGCAAAAGTAACTGAGACACATCTGCAGTATGCAACAATACAGGCAACCTGGAATCAGTCTCAACTCTTTCATGAGGCAAAAGTCGCTTTTTATAACTGAAAATAAGAAAGGTGCTATAAGGAAAAATGAAATTTCACAACAGTATTAAAGCAGAGACTGGTTGGAATTCCTACTTTTATAAATAATAACAATGACCCACTCTATAATTAACTCCTCAGTTAACAATCTGCTACACATTCCTTGATAAGGAATGACCTTACTCACCGCAATGGAAACCTGCGCAACTGCAAAGGCCAGGGTCCTTCTGCCCTTTTCCTGGTTCTCTGTGCACAAAGGGATGCCACCCACTACTCGGCAGTTATAGAGACAGGTGAGCTCAGGGAGCTCCTCTCACTAACCTGCTCCTTCAACAGGAGTAAGTTCACCTGGCTGAGCTCTGGCCTCCAACATGTATCTGTTCATAATTTTATGAAATATCTAAATGCTGTTCACTAAGTTAAAAAAAAGAATAGAAAACTCTGGACTAAGTAAATCATGAACTCAAAAAGTTAGGAGGGATACCAATTACATTAATGCTTTCTTTGAAAAAAAAAAATAGAATCACTTTCTTTTAAATCAAACACAGTGGTGAGACATGTTTTCCTTTTCAGGTGCCCCACAATGGCACATGGCTTTACTCGGCAAATCCTGCCAGCTTCCAAGTCCCAGGATGCAGATCTGCACTAGCACGTGGGACCACATTACCTCCCAACAGTGTGCAGCAGAGCATATGCCACCACTGGGCGAAGAGAGAGCTGAACAGATTCCTGGCTTCTCAATGCCAGAAGTGGTTGGAGAGCTTTCCTTGTTCTATTAGAAAAGTTCATGAGGAAAGCTGTGAATAGGATCAGTCCAGAGAATTAAAACTCTTTTATTTTCACCATCCAAACATCAGTCAATATCCTGGGAAAGCCTTGTCTCTTGAGTGCATGACACGTGAACACTTCCACGGGGTGGGCGTTCAGCTTTTTCAGGATCACATTCCCCTTTCCTGTGGTCTGTCCATAAAGTCCAAATATCTCAAGGAGTTTTTCTTCACTGATTGCATCTATTCTGTCAATTTTGTTACCCAAGATAAGGAATGGCACATTGGCTATTGTTTCATCAGCCATTAAAGCATTAAGTTAAACTTTGGATTCCACGAGGAGAGAATGATCTGCACAGTCCACCAGAAAGACAACTCCATTAATTGCTGCGAGATAATTTTCCCAAACCTGACATGCTTGCTCATGCCCACCAAGACCACAAGTTGTAAAAGTCATTCCAGCAATTGTCAACTCTTCTGATGTTGGATGTAGCATTGGAACATGTTGGCCCAATCTGTCATCTTTGAGCATGTGTACAAGAATGGCTTTGCCTGCATTGTCCAAACCCAAGGACACAAGTTTTCCAGATTTTTTGTAGAGTCCTAGAAGTGGAGCACAATGCTGAAGCCATTGTAGTTCCACTCAGAAATGAAAGACATTATTAATGCTTACTACCACTATCTGCCCAGCTCCCCTGGCTCCAGCTTCCTCCCTCAACACAGCTCCAATTCACAGGCCCGAGGGACTCCTCTGATGGTGGCGGTGGTCTTGAACCTCTTAGAACACATAGACCAGCAGCTCTGAATACTGCCAGATACTCGCCAGATGTATGTAATCTAGGATTAGTTTTTGTTTTTATATTGAAAAAGTAGAAGGCATGCTCTAAAATGCAAGGATTAGTCCAACTCCTTTGTTTTTATACAATAAACATTCAATGAACTTCTACTATATACAAAGCACTGTGAGTAAATAAGTATTCATCTTGTCACAGTGTGTTTTATCTCAGTGGCTGGAGACCCATACAATAAACAAGAAAATAATAGACTCCCATTCTGGGAAGTCCTGCTATGTTCTCAAACAGAGAATCAAGAATCTCTGGGGTACATAGGCAGTGCCTAATAAAAGAAAACAGACCAGTATGTCAAGCTCTCAATATTAATGCATGTAACTATCAACCTTATTCTAGAAAAATTGAAACTTAGTGGTTACTGTAGGTTCTGAGGGGAAGGGGAGGGAAGAATAGGTGGAACTATAAGGCATTTTTTGGGCATTAGAATTGTTCTGCATGATCTTGTAATGACAGATACAGGCCATTATACATTTTGTCAAAACCTATAAAAGTGTATGATACAAAATGTAAACCATGTATAAACCATCAACCATGGTTAGTAGCAATGCTTTGATATTTGTTCATCAATTGTAACAAATGTACCATACCCATGTGAGATGTTATTAATAGAGGAAAATGTGAGAGGGGAGAGGGTGGGATATATGGGAATCCCCTATATTTTTGATGTAACAGTTATGTAACCTAAAGCTTCTTTAAAAATAAAATAAAAGCACTATGATAGATCCAGGGGAAATTAGAGTATAAAGAGAAATAAAACATATCCTTTGAAAGATTGACTTCAAAGAGCTTAAAACCTGTGGAGGGAATGGGACTGGAGGGGATGTTTGAGACCAATAGACAAACATGAATACAATGAAGGCAGTAAGAGAGGGGAAAGGATGTCCTAAAACTGTCGTATCTGGAATAATTCAACCTTTTTTTTTTTCCATTTGAAATAAGGGTATCATGAGACAGCAGAAGCCATTTTCACATTTGGTCCTTGGATGTAGAATCTCCAGTAGTCTCTAGTAATGGGAGTATAAGACAGGTAGAACTCAAAATGTTTTGTGGAAAGGAATAGGGTAAAATAAATAATTCCACTTTGTAAGAGACGAAGTACATTCAACTCTTGTTCTAGCACTGATTATTGCCTCGACAGTGCCCCAAATTCCTAAATAGATTGATCTAGGAGGGTTATCTGGTTGAAAGGGAAGATAAACAGACATGTCTTGATGATGAATTTTCATAACAAGTAAACTAGTTTTATTGAGGTTATATGGCATGGATTGGGAAAGTCCGATGGATACCAGTCCTATCAGCATCACTAGATGCCTTCATTGACCACAACTAAAAGTTAATAATAAAAACAGAGAGAAAAATGGCATTGCTATTACTTATTTAATAATTTTAAAGGCAATAATTTATAATAATAGGATTTCTTTTTAGCATTTGGTGATCAAATGATAATTTGCATAGCTATCTGCAAGTTGGTTATTCTTGAATTTGTGTGGGTTATAGAGGCCTTTGAAACTTTTACAAAAATTATAGATTCTCTTCCTCCAAAATACCCATATTTGTACCCTCCACATGCACACCCTCCATTTTGTATGAATTTAGTGGGCTATTGGAAATCCATATATTGTCCTTTTTCAGCCCTCTCAGGAATCTCCCTTCTTAATATCTGCCCCCCCTCACATACACACACTGTTGGGAAGGTATAGATTATGTTTCTATTTTCTAAGTGCTCATTCTTATAATTTTAAACAAACATCCTTCACTATATACGAATGTACAAAGGTGGTTGGGAAATATTAATCACAAAATAAAACTTAGTTCTTTCTGTAAGATTTCATAATTTCGAATTTGTTGTAATCACAGTTTTTTGTTTCCTAAAAGCAAAAAGAGAGAAGAAAAAAAAGGATCAAGAATTGCTTGGATAAAAATTTTGACTTTCCTGTCTATAAAAGGCTATTTTTCCATTCTATAGTTTTGATATGTCTGATAATTTAACTAGAAGTAAATTATTTAAGTACAATAGGCTCATCCCCAATTGGAGTTCTATTAATAAAAAAGGATAGGTCTGAAACCATAGTAACGAAATGCTCAAGTAATAATTTTTTTGCCTTAATAACTTTTTTCAGATTTACAAGAGAATAAAATTTGAAAATAAAAACCATTTCCTACAAAATATTTTCTTATTTATAACCAAAAGAAAAATTTATAACCATGAAAAATAAAATCATTTATCTTAAGAGATTTCATTATTTATTAAATTATTCCAATTCCTTTAAAAAAGAATCCCTTGAGTATAATGCCATGGACTAAATTTTATGGATGTAAAAGCAGGTTTCAGTTACTATTTAATGATAGTTTCTCCATATTCCTTTTAAAAATTGGTACTAAAAGGAGTAAAGGAATGAATTACAAACATTAAAACTTAAATTGTTCCATTAGTGCTCTTAAATAAATGGGTGAATAACATATATGACAAAAACGGTCAGTTTCCTATTGTGTTAAAAGACAAAAGAATGATGACGGTATTGGAAAATGTTTGAATTGAATGGACCTCAGTCATATACTGAAACTCCTTTGTTTTTAAAGTGGGATGGGAAGAGGTGGTAAGAAAGGTGTCCACATTAAGGAATACAGAATTTTTTTTAATGCACTTAAAGTCAGATGATTTTGATTCAAATTCCAACTCTACAAATAAATAGTTTGTTTTTGTGGTCAAACTATTTAATTTGCCTAAGCTTATTAGTTAAAGATTTAACAAACTCAGGGATTTTCAAGCTAAAATAGGATCTTTTCCAGGAAGATGCTTTATGATCTGCATATATTAGTTATAGTTTTGAAGCCCTGTGTTATGAAGTTATTTATTTTATTTTTTTTTTAAAGATTTTATTTATTTTATTTATCCCCCCCTTGCTGCTTGTGCTGCTGTGTCCATTCGCTGCGTGTCTTCTCTGTGTCTGCTTATCTCCCCCTTGCTGTGAGGTCTTGCCGCCGCGCGATCCGGCCTTCGCTCACAAGGAGGCGCCGGGAAGCGAACCCGGGGCCTCTCATATGGTAAACGGGTGCTCTATCCATTGTGCCACACCCGCTTCCTGCCGTGAGGTTGCTGCATCTGCCCACCACACCGCTCAGGCCGGCGTGCCCTCACAAGGAGGCCTCGGGACGCGAACCCGGGCCTCCCATATGGTAAACGGGGGCTCTATCCACTGAGCCACACCCGCTTCCCATGAAGTTATTGAAGAGGCAGAAAACAAGGACCAGGGCTGGAAAACAAGGATTATTCAGTCTCAATTCTATAGCTTTGGTTATGGCATGGCTTTGCCTGGATTCCCTAGATTTCCTGTGGGGCCAGTTATGGCCTAAAGTAGTTACCACTCCTGGGCTGTTCTGCTCTTGCTGTAAGCAGCCTTTTCCATTTCCCCCAATATACTGTAAAAGGAATAACCCTTTCCATTTGTGCAGTGACCAGAGCGAAATTAAGGAGCACTAGTTTATAAAACCTCATCCGCTCCACCCCACTGATGGTCTGTCCTAATGTCAGGTACTTGTTTATACTAGGGTTAGAACACTCTCAGGTTCCAGACAGGCAGTTGTTGCCCACAAACAACTGGTCAGAGGCAGAGCATGTAGGTCTGTTGGAGCTATGGAAGGTCTGCTGATGGCCACAAAAGTTTTTGCAGCTAGTGTGGAGCAGCTGCGGGGTGCAGTGATGGTCTTATCTGAATTATGGACACAGGGCCCAAGCCTGTTTAAGTTTTTCTTGGGAATTTTGATCTGTGCTGCTTTGAAGGCTGTTAAAGTAAAAAAGCCAACAACGTACTTTGAGGGCAAAAAAAGCTAGCCAAGTGATTTTTCTGCCCACATTGAACACTATCACAAAGTCAGTGAAAATATAGAACAAATTACAGAAGCCTCTGAAGCCTTGGAGTCATCTACAGTGGAGGCCAGTCCTCTGATGTTACAAACTCTGAGTTTGGTAGCACATAATAAGGGATGCAAACAGGTCCACCTTTTCACTGGAGGACACTGTAGACCTTCTGCACAGAGAACAGAAAATTTAGGTCTCTAAACTTTCATTTAACATAGAGATCATGGTCCATCTCTAAGGGCAGATATTGTTGCTAGAAGAGGCATCAAAATCCCCCTAATCCAAAGTGACTGAGGACAAAAATATCTTAAGGTCATCTCAAAAGTTTGTAGAACAATGTCGGGGGTGGGGGGAAGAAGCTATGGTTTTGATGAAAACACTAAACTGGAAGAAAGCCTAAAGCTACTTGCCTAAGAGGATGTTCAGTGGAAGGAAAGAGTGCAGGAAATGAACAGAAAAGAATGCTTGAAAATGTCAACATGCAAAGGGAACAGTTTGCAAATGGAGCCAGTTAAAATCTGACGTACTGTACTCAAGAAGATACATTTACCTGCTCTGTATAGAGAAGATTACACAGATAATGGCAACAAGGAATTAGACAAACAGAGCAAATCAGAAAATGGACACCCAAATTATCAGTCAGAAGTCAGTATGAAGAACCTTATTGATGCTGTTAAATGTTTCCTGAAAACATTTGAAAGAGAAAAACAAGGAATATTTAAAATAGTTATGTGAAATAAATTAAGTGAACGGACAGGTTATGGTTCATATCAGAAGTTTCCCACAGAACAAGCATCTTTACCGTGTGAAAATGCACAGGTTGAAGGTAGAATGAAATCTTCAGCTGAAATTCCAAATACTACCTGGACATCACGAAGAACATGAAATAAAACTTCGCAGAAAAGGGAATTTACCTCTTGGAAGAGAAAGTTCCCAAAGTGTATAAAACATTAGCTTTATACATCAAAACCTTGACTCCTTCATGAAAATGGCCAAAGCACTGGAGAAACAACAGGAAAACTCTATTTCCTTCTATCAAAGGTGGATGAGCTCTGATGAAAAAATAGCTCAAGAAAGTTGGTTGGCATTTCTGTCAACTGAGAGAACATTCAACCATCTAAGAAAAGAAAATGGTTTCAACAGGCAAAAATCAGCTGAAATAGATTATGAAATCCAGCACTTTCCAGTGGCCCTTGTGCACCTACTATTCCACAGTCAGCCCAGGGCAGCGGTCCGAGAGGGTCAAGGCATCGCTGGGATCCCAGGGGGTAGGGGAGTAGGATGTGTGAGCTGTGTGGACTCAGGGATCCAGGGTGCTATGCAGGTTTGATTCAGCTTTACAGCAGCCAAACCATGAATATCCACAAGCCCAGAAGGACAACAGATATGTTTGTTCTCTGTAAGAATTCTGGTTGAGGTCATTTTAGTGTCACTTGTTAATTGATTATAATTAATTTTATACAATTACAATCCCTAGCAGAGTATTTCCAGAATAGAGTTTTAATATAATTCTTAAAAATATATAATTTCCATTTCATTGGATACCTTAGAATTACATCAATCTATTGTTTCTTAAAACATAATTGACGTTTGACATGACCAGGTGGAGACATTTGAAATATTAAAGACACTTTTATATGCTATGAGATATGATAAGCAGTCTGTAAAAGTAACCTCATATTTATCTCAATAAATGTTGATTGGTTTTAAAAACAACACATAAAAAATCAGAAAAAAAATCAACAACCACACTTCCGGTTAAACATGTATGTTACTTTAGACCTACATTTATAGATTCATTTGGAAGAATTGACATTGGGCAAGCACTTCTTATTTCGTTTATTCTTCTTAACCTTTTAAAATATTCTTTATAATATATTTTGCTCTCTAAAGGTTTATAAATTTTATACAGTTAAAATAAAGTATCTTTGTATGGCCTCTGGGTTTTGTTTTTGACTTGGAAACAATCTCCTCTATCGAAGAATTATTCTTTTAATTTTATATTCCTCTCTGGTATTTTTATGGTTTCAAATTTTTGCATTTAAAAGATTGATCCCACCCTGTTTTGCTAAGAAAAGAATTAGAAATCCAGCGTCATTTCTTCCCAAATCACTAGGCTTTCTTTTCCCAACATGCTTTAAACCAGTGATCACAGTCCCTCATACTTTTACATTTTTCTTTCTTAACTTTTCTTAGACATTTAATATTGCAGATGAATGCAGTAACATTTGGTTAAATTCTCCCCCACTTTCAGGAACACAAAACTTATATATTAATTTAGGAGAGCTGACATTTTCCTAATGTCTTCAGAGCTGAGAAAAAGCATAATTTTATATTTACTTATGCTCTCATTCATACATTAACTAGAGTTTTCTTCACGTGTTTAACACCTCTTCTTAGGTTTTTGGTAGGCCTTTAAATTTGTTAAAATTTGTGAGTATTTAATATTTTGAGATATTAGTCCTTATTTCCTTTGTCCTGTATTTTCCACTGTTTGTTTCCTTCCTTTATTTATGCACTGAGTATAATGCCTAATGGAAGAGATATAATGGAAGGGAAAGCCAAAAGTTTGCAGAATATTCTTGCTTTTTATTTTGAAAATCATAAACTCTAGAGAAGGGGGAGAATTTGGAGAATGAAGAAAATATCTTGAATATAAAGGTGATTACAGTAACGTACTCCCTCTACCTGTCACCCCCAAAAATTTCAAAAACACCTGCATGCACCTTACAGGGTTTCCTCCAGATTCTGAGAAGAGACGGAGGACAAGATCTTCTGGTGTTCATACTGCTTCTGGCCATATCTGGGGAACCAGAGGCTTTCTGCAACAAGCAGAAAGACCTAAGGATCCCAGATGACCAAGGCAATGTCTGACACAGGAGATGAGAAGAGCAGAGGCTCCCAGCCTGACAAATCTTGCCACTATGTAGACCCCCCCAAAAGTCACACTCACCTATCTCCCCCAAACCTCTTTACCATCCCACACACACAACAAAAGTCAGTTTCCTATAACCATGGCATCTTTCCTCTTCTAGCCACACCCCCTGTGATTTTGTGGAATCATTTCAAATTCAGGGATGCTACCACAACCCTTGATTTTGTCATTTTAGGTGAGCAATAAGTTGATACTTTAGTTGCTGCTATTTTTACAGTTTTCTGTGTGCTGCTCAAAATCTAAAGAAAAATGTGTGTTCTCTCCAACTGTTCCCTTGATTTAGTTCATATTTCACTAAATTTGGGATGTATTTTTCATAGTTTGGATTTTGGTTCCTTCCAGGTTTGATATTTTTATTTTTGCTGTTGTAAAATATTAACATCAAATATAACATGCATGTATAAAAGTAAATAAACCATAAGTATAAAGCCACTAAATAATTACAAAGTCATCTTCTCTATCACACCATAGTAGCCAACAAATTATATCTGCAGTAGGCACAAGGGCCCTACCCTCATACCTTGCAAGGCCAGGCCACTTAACCACATAAGGTTGTGCTTTATGAGTATGAATCATCAATGTCACTGTTGTCCTAGTCTTTTTCTTTCTCATTTAAAAAATATTAATAATTGTATAATATACATACAATAGAATTCAGCCTTTCAGTGTATAGTTCTGTGAACAACAAACATATACAGTCATATAGCCGACAACCACAATCAAGATATAGAAGAGTTTGCTCAGCCCCCCAAATAACCCCATCCCCTTTAAAATCAACAGTTCCCCGACTCCCAGCCTCTGGCATCCACATATCTGCTCTAAGTTCTAATAGTACTGCTACTGCAGGAATATTAAATAAATGGAATTAAATAGTAGGTAGCCTAATGGGTCTGACTTCTTTCATACAGTATAATGCATTTAGATTTATCCATTTTGTTGCTTGTGTCACATATAACTTGTTTCATCAATTGATAAATTAAGGTTTCCCTCTGGTTTTAAATTTCTGACTATAGATCCAGCCTATATTGGTCTCTTATTCTATCTGGTAATGGTAAGGTGAACGATGAGGTACTCACTTCAGGTGCATAACGTAAAGGGGTAGCAAAAAACTTGGTAATCAAGATAAAAAATATTTTAATGCAGTATTTTTAAAAATCAAAATTAAGGCAAACAATCAATGATGAATAACATCAAAATTTTAAACGATGACAGTAACAGTGCCTTGCCACACCATATTGGAGCCTGCAGCAAAAGGAAAAATCAATAATACTTCTCTTATCCTAGTCTCAACTCTGATACATTATCAAAAAGAATGAAAAATATATATACCATGCAGCCATTAGCCAAACGAAAAAAAGGAATAGCTCTGTTATTACCAAAGTAGACTTCAAAACAATAAGTTTTACAAGGAACAGACAGGGCTATTACCTAATGATAAAGGTATAAATTCTACATGAAAACGTAACACACTTAAATGTTAATATATCTAACAACAAAACTTCAAAATGCCTTAAGCAAAAAGTGACAGACATCAAAGAAAAAACAGACAAGTCCACAACTGGCAACTTCAATGCTCCGCTCTCAGTAATTGATAGAATAAATCTACAAAAAAAAAAAAAACCAATAAGTATATCAAAGACTTGAACAACAGTGTCAACCAACCTGACCAAAATGACATTTATAAAAACGTCTACACAAAAATAGCAGAATTTTAGCACATTTCTTTCAAGTGTGCATGAAACTTTCACCTAGATAGACCATATTCCGAACTGTAAAATAAACCTTATTTAAAACAATAATATGAATAATGAGTTACTTTGCCTAGGTGATATGAAAAGGTAAGATTGAAAAGAAAACATATCCGGAGTACTTAACCCTTGGAATCTTTCTGCCCTTTCCTTCTACATATGCTTTGTCTGCCAAACACTCTTCTCTCCATCAAGCATGTCTACCTAACACTGAAACTTCAAAGCCATGAATAGACCACAGTTAGGTTATGTTTTAATAACACTATGACTTACATACTCACAAGAAGGACAACACTGCAAGACAACCAATTCATTTTACAAAGAGGATATATATTATAGAAAATTATAGCAATGTTTAGCATAGTGGTTAAGAGCATAATCTCTGCAACCAGACTGCTCTGCCATTTACTAGCTGAGTGACCTTAAGCAAGTTACTTAACCTCTCTAATCTTCAGTGTTCTCATTTTTAAAATAGGTATAATAGACATACCTTATAGGGTTGTCAGAATTAGGGAAGTTAATATATGTACAGTATTTATAACAGTGACTATGACATAATAACCACTATATAGGTATGTTAAATATTATATACTTAAGTATTATATAAATATTATATGTAGATATACACATGGTCACAAGTATGTAAGTAATCACTATCAGTACCTATGTGCTGTGATTTGATTAAAATTTTGCTCATAATTTGGTAAGATTTTAGGAAGTTTTTGTTAAAATTCAGAAACTACTTCAGACATAATTTATTAAATGCGTCCATATTTTTAGGGAATGGGAAAATGATCTGCTAATTGTTTGTTTAATCCACTTATGCAACAATTAAATACACATTCTATTTGTACCAAAGAGGCCAATAAATGAAAAAAAGCTTCTAAGACTTTAAGATGTGCTCAGCTTTGAGCAAGACTCCAATGTCTATATAAGAGATATTATCATATCATCATAGATAAATGTAGTTGCATAAAAATATATGGGCTTTTAGGAGGAAAAAAAGATAAATACACCCATGGGCACATAAGAGCAGATGTGGAGAAAATCATAAAATATCACCATTAAGGTGAATTTTTGGTTGTGACCAAAGCATGAGAACTTTCTTAGGTGGAAAAAAGGTAAAGATATTCCATATGAAGAAAATACAAAATGTGCAGGACAGAGTGTAAACTATAATGTAACTATAATCTACAGTTAGTGGCAATGCTTCAATATGTGTTCATCAATTGTAACAAATATACCACACTAAGGAAGGATGTGGTTAATGTGGGAATGTGTGGGAGGTAGAGGAAGTGGGGCATATGGGAATCCCCTATATTTTCTATGTAACATTTATGTAATCTAAAGTATCTTTTTTTTAAAAAAAGTATTAATAAAAAAAAAAAAAGAAAATACAAAGTGGAAAGAATAGTTAGCATGAAGTTAGACTTTCTTATGGCCTTCCTGCCTGTCTCCCTCCTCCTGGCTTCCTCCCTCCAATTCAATCTTCACAAATCCACTACAAAGAATAGAAATCTCGAAACTGAAACCTATCCATTACATGCTAAAATTTTCAGGGATCGTCAAGGACACAAATTCTAATTCATTAGTCTTTATATTTTCCTAGTTTCATAGTCAAATTTTCTATTTTTACTGCCTTTTAAATGTTTTACTATTTTGAAATTATTCTACAAAGAGAGCATAAAACATTAAAAAGATATTCTGCACATCATGCATGATTGTTTTGTAAGCTCAGACTTCTCTAATAAAAAAAAATCAATTGGCCATAAAAAATAAAAATAAAAAAAGATATCCTTAGCCTAGTTCAATGCCTCCAGAATTGAATTCCTCTCTATCTATAATGTTCTTTCCAGATGGAATTTGAAAAAAAAAATTGACAGTCCATTTTTTTCTTACTATATTATTTCTAGAGCTTTCTGGAACTATCCTAAGCTTCTGGGTGTAGAATGCTGCCTCAGCGCATCTACAAGAGTTATTTAATCTGTGCTACCATGGCAGGGATAAAAAAAAATGCAGTCCAGTATTGGAGAAAGTTTCTTACACAACAAACTATAATACAAAGTAGAATGTATTAAAAGTGATAATCAGAGTAAAAGGAGCATGAAAAGATAAGAAATGAAGAGGTTATTAATAATTCCCATTGGGGAGTATTGAGAAAGCCTTTACTAAAAGCTGCCTAAAAGGATGGAAAGGATTATGAATGCATTTCCCGAGATTAGCTATTGCCACCTAACAATGGCCTTAAAAATCTTTCCTAATATTACATATTGATAGATATATCAAGGTTTTTAACCTATTGTTTTTTACATAATACTGACACAATTTGTTACCATGCATTTTTCTATATGTCTATCACAGGTTTGTATCTGACCCAAAATATTATATATAAAATGCTGAAAATGATATAATTTCACAATAAGCAAATGTGAATCTCATTTATAGAGTTAAAAATGAATTTATAAGTGAATGCTAACATACAGTGAAACTTAATACCAGTGTTCACATCTATCACACTATAAAAGCATCAACTTTATTGGCAATGCTTTAAAATATTTTTACCAGAAATATTACTTTGGTAATAAATAAATTAATAAATAACTATTTAGCATCTGATATTCTGTGCATGCATAATTTAAACACATCAATTTGAAACCCTTATAAACATTTTAAGTTCTTATATTACTCAAATAATTTTTGCAGCATCAGTTCACAAGAGTTAAATAAATACCATGAACCCAGGCATCCATGTCTCTGAAAAGATCAGCATCCACAAATTTGGAGATAGAAATTTGTTCCCCAGTGAGCTGCCAAGTTCTGCAGGATATAAATAAGAAGGCTTCCAGGAGGTCCTAATGGTCTTAGGAGTACTGGCTGTTCAGTTGGGGGAAGCCTACATGAGACACAGTACTTTGGTTTTAGACAAATGTAGTAGTAGATGGCAGAGAGAGAACATGTAAAACTGAACAGGAGATTTCCTAAATTAAGTCTCCTTACACACATATATGTGTACAATCTTTAGGAGATGTTTGTTTTTTTTTAAAGGCAGAAAAAAAGAAAGTAAGTTTCAGGAATTTTCTCTTTCAGTATTTTAAGGCAAAAAGGTCTGATTTCCTTCCTCTAATTATTGATTTTATGACCAAACGTCATGAAGACTTCATTTCTCTTAAAGTAAGCAAAATTTTCATTGCTTTGAGTTTTCAACTCCTCTGCATAATATCTTCACAGGAGTATCATGCACATCCTTGGCCATATTTTTATCAAATCCACACATGCAAATAAAACTGTTTTCATGAAGAAAGATTCCTGCCACCTGCTGGGCACACAGCTGGATGTTGTTTTGCACATATTTTGCCGGGGCCTCTCCCACCTCCATGAGTCTCTCAAGACAAGGAAAATTCTGTGTGTAAGGAAATGTCTGAGCTCATCCCTGAATAAATAATTTCTATCCTTATGTCAGAAAATGAAAAATAACCTAAACATATAATTCCAAAGTTTCACTCTGAATACTGTTTCTGGGATTCTTCTTTGTCATTCTTTTGAAAATCAGTAATGATTTGGTATTTTGCTTGGGATTGCATTGAATTTATAGACCAATAGGAGGGGGAGTTGTATGAACCTGACATCCTTAAAAAATTGTGGTTTTCATCTAGAAATACTGAATATTTCTCTATTTTCTCAGCTCTTATAAATCTGGTAACAAAATTTTATAAGCTTCTTCATGGAATTAATGCATATGTCTTCATAGGTTTATTTCTAAGTATTTTATAGTTTTTCAGTTATATCTTCTGTTTGCTTATAGCTGGTTTATATAAAACTGATTTGACATACTGAGTTCATACCTGGCTCATGACTCTCTTGTTTAGAGTAGGGAAATTTTTAAAAAAATATATTTTTCATCCTTGTAGGGTACTTTAGGTGGGAGGGGATTTAGATGTTTTGTTCGTTCAATCTGTAATCATGATCAATTCATTGAATCTAGTTTCTTAATTATGAGAGAGGAAACTAATTTAGGTATTCACAGTCTTAGCAGTCACCAAAAATAACTCATTTGTAAACTAGTAACCTTATTTGTCACTGAATCACCTATTGCCATGTGTGGTAGACTGAATTATGTACCCCAACCAAGGCATGTTCGTTCTTAATCTTAATCTGCATTCCTGTGGATGTGAACTCATTTATAAGTATAATCTTTTAAAGATGTTAGGTTTAGTTAAATCATGGTCCGACTGAATCAGAGTAGGTCTTAATTTGTATTACTGGAGTCCTTTAAAAGCAGAAGAAATTTGTTTGCAGTGAGTCAGAGAGGGCCACCCAGGAAGAAGCTGGAAGTCAGCTGAAACCAGAACAGCAGACAGAGGAGGAGATCAAGGACACTGCCATGTGTCTGGAGGCAGCAATGCAAGCCAAGGAACCCTAAGGGTTGCAACAAGCCACCACCAGAACGCTACAGACATTGGGGAGAAAGCGTCACTTTGACAATGCCTTGGTTTTAGACTTCTAGCCTCTGAAACTGTGAAACAATAAATCAACCCACTGTGTGGTATTTGTTGGCAGCCTGGCAACCTAAGACACCATGCTAGCTGACTAAGTAACTGTTTCAATGAGCCAACTTGAAAGAGGTCACTGGAAATCCCTGCAACTGAACCATTTTAGATCTGGAGAAGTGAATGTGATTCCTCCACAATCAATGCTGTGGGGAGAAATAGAAAGCCCTATAATAAAACATGAGATTGTATCATTGAAAGTAAAAAGAAAAACACAGTAGTTTTCTCTAGTTGTTCTCATTCATGTTAAAATAATTTAACAAAGGATTTTCTTCCACTTCATATGAAAATAATTCTATGTATAGGATTATCTAAATACTCTGTGTACACGTTTATTATGTGCCTAAGAAATGTCCATGTTTTTCTTTAAGAAAAATGATTACAATATTTAATCCTGAGTAAATACATAACATTTTCTTTCATAGCTTCTCCACATTCACTGTATTTTTACAGTGAAGATAAACTTCATCATCAGTCATTTGTGACCACAGGTATGACTTACAAGATAGGATTCAGCATGTTTTTAGAGACTAACTTGCTTTCTAAATTGCAAATGTGCGATAACTAATATCAGTCTCTTAACTTTGATCTGTTATTCTTAGAGACTCTGAGGGCCAATTTGTGAAAGAACAGTATTCCAGTCCTGAGGTGGGATTGATGCATTGGGGTCACCTGACGCAATATTATGCTGCTACTCTAAATGGTGCTTAAAAGAATATATAACAGCTTAGAATGCTGTGATATTTTAAATTTAAAAAGAGCAAGTCCTGAATTTTTATTTACTACTTGATTGCAAAAAAAAGATCTCTTAGTCTTAAAGATTTTTAAAATGAGCTAAAAAATCTTAACCACAGTTATATTCAGACACTAAAACTACATGTAATCCCCTGACTTTTTTCTTCTTGTATTTCCCAAATTAACAAAAGAATTGTACTTCATAAATAAAAACATACTTCAAAAGTTTTATCAACAAAGAAATACTACTGTGGTAAAGTAAATAAAAATAGAACATACATATAGACATGTTTATATTATAATTTGAGATAATTAACTCCACAAAAATAATTTTATATAATGGAGTCAGAGCAAATCCATCCAAAAGGACACCATAAAAATGAAAATGAGGATTTTCCTATGAACTTCATTTGATACTGTCATTCTGTACTATTGCCAATGTCGTACAAAAGATCATCCTTTTATCTAAAGTTGGTGTGAATGAATATGCAATACATAGTATTGTGAAGCCATTTATCTTGTCCTCCTCCTAGTTTTTACAAATTATATTAACAAATACTTCTCTGTTGCAGATCAAGCCAAATATAAGCCATGTATAAATGTTTTATTACTCAAGATCTCAGCAGAAAGGCTAAGGACAAACACGACAGAGCATCACATCTCAATTTAAGGATTTTTTACATACTATAATCCCACAGACTCATTTGGACATTTCAGTAATCTCATGCTCTAAGGTGATAGTTAATATAAGGGTTTGAGTAGGTGTGACCAATTTCCAAGAGCAATGTAAAATGGAGGTCTTAAAACATTATGCTGCTAGTTTTAATGTGTGTTGTAGTTTAGAAACCACTTTTTATGGGCTATTTCTTCCATCCTTCTTTGACAGATGTCCAATTTTAGTTGCTTGCAGGAATTTTTCTTTCCCTTTATTCCTGCAATGTCATCACAATATTTTTAAAATGGCCTTGTGTTTTGCTTGCTTTGCTTGGGAGATATGTGTACGTGTGGCTTAGCTTTTCTTCACATAACAGATTTGTTGAAGAGAGCATGGATTTCATTTCTATCTCACTCCCTCCATTTTCATGATCACTTCTTAGTGGCAACTCTGACTGTTTAGGAGGCAAAAATCTTTCTAGATAGACAATTTGGCTCATAGGTTTTAGGGACAACCAGAACCAAGAACTTGTGAACCACTGGGTCTCTCTCTCCCTCTCT